>CAWWDY010000596.1:0-61002 GCA_963942605.1 Poecilus cupreus | reverse complement strand
GCAAAAACATTGAAAAACGCTGTTTTCAACTATTCAAACTGACAAATTCATGTTTCTTCCGTGCGAAACGGCGATTTATGAGAAATTACGATAAAATTGCTGTTTTAAACTTGCAAAAACGTAGAAAAACGCTGTTTTGAACTATTCAAACTGACAAATTCATGTTTCTTTCGTGTGAAACGGCGATTTATGAGAAATGACGATAAAATTGCTGTTTTAAACTTGCAAAAACATAGAAAAACGCTGTTTTGAACTATTCAAACTGACAAATTCATGTTTCTTTCGTGTGAAACGGCGATTTATGAGAAATGACGATAAAATTGCTGTTTTAAACTTGCAAAAACATAGAAAAACGCTGTTTTGAACTATTCAAACTGACAAATTCATGTTTTTTTCGTGTGAAACGGCGATTTATGAGAAATGACGATAAAATTGCTGTTTTAAACTTGCAAAAACATAGAAAAACCCTGTTTTGAACTATTCAAACTGACAAATTCATGTTTCTTTCGTGCGAAACGGCAATTTATGATAAATGACGATAAAATTGCTGTTTTAAACTTGCAAAAACATAGAAAAACGCTGTTTTGAACTATTCAAACTGATAAATTCATGTTTCTTCGTTGGAAGCGGTGGATTTTTGTGAAATCACGTTAAAATTGCTGTTTTTAAACTTGCAAAAACATTGAAAAACGATGTTTTTAACTATTCAAACTGACAAATTCATGTTTCTTCCGTGCGAAATGGCGATTTATGAGAAATGACGATAAAATTGCTGTTTTAAACTTGCAAAAACATAGAAAAACGCTGTTTTCAACTATTCAAACTGATAAATTCATGTTTCCTACGTTTCAAACGGTGGATTTTTGTGAAATCACGATAAAATTGCTGTTTTAAACTTGCAAAAACTTAGAAAAACGCTGTTTTGAACTATTCAAACTGACAAATTCATGTTTCTTCCGTGCGAAACGGCGATTTATGAGAAATTACGATAAAATTGCTGTTTTAAACTTGCAAAAACATAGAAAAACGCTGTTTTGAACTATTCAAACTGACAAATTCATGTTTCTTTCGTGTGAAACAACGATTTATGAGAAATGACGATAAAATTGCTGTTTTAAACTTGCAAAAACATAGAAAAACGCTGTTTTGAACTATTCAAACTGACAAATTCATGTTTCTTTCGTGCGAAACGGCGATTTATGATAAATGACGATAAAATTGCTAATTTAAACTTGCAAAAACATAGAAAAACGCTGTTTTGAACTATTCAAACTGACAAATTCATGTTTCTTTCGTGCGAAACGGCGATTTATGAGAAATGACGATAAAATTGCTGTTTTAAACTTGCAAAAACATAGAAAAACGCTGTTTTGAACTATTCAAACTGACAAATTCATGTTTCTTTCGAGCGAAACGGCGATTTATGAGAAATGACGATAAAATTGCTGTTTTAAACTTGCAAAAACATAGAAAAACGCTGTTTTCAACTATTCAAACTGATAAATTCATGTTTCTTCCGTGCGAAACGGCGATTTATGAGAAATTACGATAAAGTTGCTGTTTTAAACTTGCGAAAACATAGAAAAACGCTGTTTTGAACTATTCAAACTGACAAATTCATGTTTCTTTCGTGTGAAACGGCGATTTATGAGAAATGACGATAAAATTGCTGTTTTAAACTTGCAAAAACATTGAAAAACGCTGTTTTCAACTATTCAAACTGATAAATTCATGTTTCTTTCGTGCGAAACGGCGATTTATGAGAAATGACAATAAAATTGCTGTTTTAAACTTGCAAAAACATAGAAAAACGCTGTTTTTAACTATTCAAACTGATAAATTCAGGTTTCTTTCGTGCGAAACGGCGATTTATGAGAAATGACGATAAAATTGCTGTTTTAAACTTGCAAAAACATAGAAAAACGCTGTTTTGAACTATTCAAACTGACTAATTCATGTTTCTTTCGTGGGAAACGGCGATTTATGAGAAATGACGATAAAATTGCTGTTTTAAACTTGCAAAAACATAGAAAAACGCTGTTTTCAACAATTCAAACTGATAAATTCATGTTTCTTTCTTGCGAAACGGCGATTTATGAGAAATGACGATAAAATTGCTGTTTTAAACTTGCAAAAACATAGAAAAACGCTGTTTTGAACTATTCAAACTGACAAATTCATGTTTCTTTCGTGTGAAACGGCGATTTATGAGAAATGTAGATAAAATTGCTGTTTTAAAATTGCAAAAACATAGAAAAACGCTGTTTTGAACTATTCAAACTGACAAATTCATGTTTCTTTCGTGCGAAACGGCGATTTATGAGAAATGACGATAAAATTGCTGTTTTAAACTTGCAAAAACATAGAAAAACGCTGTTTTCAACTATTCAAACTGATAAATTCATGTTTCCTACGTTTCAAACGGTGGATTTTTGTGAAATCACGATAAAATTGCTGTTTTAAACTTGCAAAAACTTAGAAAAACGCTGTTTTGAACTATTCAAACTGACAAATTCATGTTTCTTTCGTGTGAAACGGCGATTTATGAGAAATGACGATAAAATTGCTGTTTTAAACTTGCAAAAACATAGAAAAACGCTGTTTTCAACTATTCAAACTGATAAATTCATGTTTCTTCCGTGCGAAACGGCGATTTATGAGAAATTACGATAAAATTGCTGTTTTAAACTTGCGAAAACATAGAAAAACGCTGTTTTGAACTATTCAAACTGACAAATTCATGTTTCTTTCGTGTGAAACGGCGATTTATGAGAAATGACGATAAAATTGCTGTTTTAAACTTGCAAAAACATTAAAAAACGCTGTTTTCAACTATTCAAACTGATAAATTCATGTTTCTTTCGTGCGAAACGGCGATTTATGAGAAATGACAATAAAATTGCTGTTTTAAACTTGCAAAAACATAGAAAAACGCTGTTTTTAACTATTCAAACTGATAAATTCAGGTTTCTTTCGTGCGAAACGGCGAATTATGAGAAATGACGATAAAATTGCTGTTTTAAACTTGCAAAAACATAGAAAAACGCTGTTTTGAACTATTCAAAATGACTAATTCATGTTTCTTTCGTGGGAAACGGCGATTTATGAGAAATGACGATAAAATTGCTGTTTTAAACTTGCAAAAACATAGAAAAACGCTGTTTTCAACAATTCAAACTGATAAATTCATGTTTCTTTCTTGCGAAACGGCGATTTATGAGAAATGACGATAAAATTGCTGTTTTAAACTTGCAAAAACATAGAAAAACGCTGTTTTGAACTATTCAAACTGACAAATTCATGTTTCTTTCGTGTGAAACGGCGATTTATGAGAAATGTAGATAAAATTGCTGTTTTAAAATTGCAAAAACATAGAAAAACGCTGTTTTGAACTATTCAAACTGACAAAATTCATGTTTCTTTCGTGCGAAACGGCGATTTATGAGAAATGACGATAAAATTGCTGTTTTAAACTTGCAAAAACGTAGAAAAACGCTGTTTTCAACTATTCAAACTGATAAATTCATGTTTCCTACGTTTCAAACGGTGGATTTTTGTGAAATCACGATAAAATTGCTGTTTTAAACTTGCAAAAACTTAGAAAAACGCTGTTTTGAACTATTCAAACTGACAAATTCATGTTTCTTTCGTGTGAAACGGCGATTTATGAGAAATGACGATAAAATTGCTGTTTTAAACTTGCAAAACATAGAAAAACGCTGTTTTGAACTATTCAAACTGACAAATTCATGTTTCTTTCGTGCGAAACGGCGATTTATGAGAAATGACGATAAAATTGCTGTTTTAAACTTGCAAAAACATAGAAAAACGCTGTTTTCAACTATTCAAACTGATAAATTCATGTTTCTTACGTTCGAAACGGTGGATTTATGAGAAATGACGATAAAATTGCTGTTTTAAACTTGCAAAAACATAGAAAAACGCTGTTTTGAACTATTCAAACTGACAAATTCATGTTTCTTTCGTGCGAAACGGCGATTTATGAGAAATGACGATAAAATTGCTGTTTTAAACTTGCAAAAACATAAAAAAACGCTGTTTTGAACTATTCAAACTGACAAATTCATATTTCTTCCGTGCGAAACGGCGATTTATGAGAAATTACGATAAAATTGCTGTTTTAAACTTGCAAAAACATAGAAAAACGCTGTTTTCAACTATTCAAACTGATAAATTCATGTTTCTTACGTTCGAAACGGTGGATTTTTGTGAAATCACTATAAAATTGCTGTTTTAAACTTGCAAAAACATTGAAAAAACGCTGTTTTCAACTATTCAAACTGACAAATTCATGTTTCTTACGTGCGAAACGGCGATTTATGAAAAATGACGATAAAATTGCTGTTTTAAACTTGCAAAAACATTGAAAAACGCTGTTTTCAACTATTCAAACTGACAAATTCATGTTTCTTCCGTGCGAAACGGCGATTTATGAGAAATTACGATAAAATTGCTGTTTTAAACTTGCAAAAACTTAGAAAAACGCTGTTTTGAACTATTCAAACTGACAAATTCATGTTTCTTTCGTGTGAAACGGCGATTTATGAGAAATGACGATAAAATTGCTGTTTTAAACTTGCAAAAACATAGAAAAACGCTGTTTTGAACTATTCAAACTGACAAATTCATGTTTCTTTCGTGTGAAACGGCGATTTATGAGAAATGACGATAAAATTGCTGTTTTAAACTTGCAAAAACATAGAAAAACGCTGTTTTGAACTATTCAAACTGACAAATTCATGTTTTTTTCGTGTGAAACGGCGATTTATGAGAAATGACGATAAAATTGCTGTTTTAAACTTGCAAAAACATAGAAAAACCCTGTTTTGAACTATTCAAACTGACAAATTCATGTTTCTTTCGTGCGAAACGGCAATTTATGAGAAATGACGATAAAATTGCTGTTTTAAACTTGCAAAAACATAGAAAAACGCTGTTTTGAACTATTCAAACTGATAAATTCATGTTTCTTACGTTGGAAGCGGTGGATTTTTGTGAAATCACGTTAAAATTGCTGTTTTAAACTTGCAAAAACATTGAAAAACGATGTTTTTAACTATTCAAACTGACAAATTCATGTTTCTTCCGTGCGAAACGGCGATTTATGAGAAATGACGATAAAATTGCTGTTTTAAACTTGCAAAAACATAGAAAAACGCTGTTTTGAACTATTCAAACTGACAAATTCATGTTTCTTTCGTGTGAAACGGCGATTTATGAGAAATGACGATAAAGTTGCTGTTTTAAACTTGCAAAAACATTGAAAAACGCTGTTTTCAACTATTCAAACTGACAAATTCATGTTTCTTCCGTGCGAAACGGCGATTTATGAGAAATTACGATAAAATTGCTGTTTTAAACTTGCAAAAACATAGAAAAACGCTGTTTTGAACTATTCAAACTGACAAATTCATGTTTCTTTCGTGTGAAACGGCGATTTATGAGAAATGACGATAAAATTGCTGTTTTAAACTTGCAAAAACATAGAAAAACGCTGTTTTGAACTATTCAAACTGACAAATTCATGTTTCTTTCGTGCGAAACGGCGATTTATGATAAATGACGATAAAATTGCTAATTTAAACTTGCAAAAACCTAGAAAAACGCTGTTTTGAACTATTCAAACTGACAAATTCATGTTTCTTTCGTGCGAAACGGCGATTTATGAGAAATGACGATAAAATTGCTGTTTTAAACTTGCAAAAACATAGAAAAACCTTGTTTTGAACTATTCAAACTGACAAATTCATGTTTCTTTCGTGTGAAACGGCGATTTATGAGAAATGACGATAAAATTGCTGTTTTAAACTTGAAAACATAGAAAAACGCTGTTTTGAACTATTCAAACTGACAAATTCATGTTTCTTTCGTGTGAAACGGCGATTTATGAGAAATGACGATAAAATTGCTGTTTTAAACTTGTAAAAACATAGAAAAACGCTGTTTTGAACTATTCAAACTGACAAATTCATGTTTCTTTCGTGTGAAACGGCGATTTATGAGAAATGACGATAAAATTGCTGTTTTAAACTTGCAAAAACATAGAAAACGCTGTTTTGAACTATTCAAATTGACAAATTTATGTTTCTTTCGTGCGAAACGGCGATTTATGAGAAATGACGATAAAATTGCTTTTTTAAACTTGCAAAAACATAGAAAAACCCTGTTTTCAACTATTCAAACTGACAAATTCATGTTTCTACCGTGCGAAACGGCGATTTATGAGAAATTACGATAAAATTGCTGTTTTAAACTTGCAAAAACATAGAAAAACGCTGTTTTGAACTATTCAAACTGACAAATTCATGTTTCTTTCGTGCGAAACGGCGATTTATGAGAAATGACGATAAAATTGCTGTTTTAAACTTGCAAAAACATAGAAAAACGCTGTTTTGACTATTCAAACTGACAAATTTATGTTTCTTTCGTGTGAAACGGCGATTTATGAGAAATGACGATAAAATTGCTGTTTTATACTTGCAAAAACATAGAAAAACGCTGTTTTGAACTATTCAAACTGACAAATTCATGTTTCTTTCGTGTGAAACGGCGATTTATGAGAAATGACGATAAAATTGCTGTTTTAAACTTGCAAAAACATTGAAAAACGCTGTTTTCAACTATTCAAACTGACAAATTCATGTTTCTTCCGTGCGAAACGGCGATTTATGAGAAATTACGATAAAATTGCTGTTTTAAACTTGCAAAAACATAGAAAAACGCTGTTTTGAACTATTCAAACTGACAAATTCATGTTTCTTTCGTGTGAAACGGCGATTTATGAGAAATGACGATAAAATTGCTGTTTTAAACTTGCAAAAACATAGAAAAACGCTGTTTTGAACTATTCAAACTGACAAATTCATGTTTCTTTCGTGCGAAACGGCGATTTATGATAAATGACGATAAAATTGCTAATTTAAACTTGCAAAAACCTAGAAAAACGCTGTTTTGAACTATTCAAACTGACAAATTCATGTTTCTTTCGTGCGAAACGGCGATTTATGAGAAATGACGATAAAATTGCTGTTTTAAACTTGCAAAAACATAGAAAAACGCTGTTTTGAACTATTCAAACTGACAAATTCATGTTTTTTTTCGTGTGAAACGGCGATTTATGAGAAATGACGATAAAATTGCTGTTTTAAACTTGCAAAAACATAGAAAAACCCAGTTTTGAACTATTCAAACTGACAAATTCATGTTTCTTACGTGCGGAACGGCGATTTATGATAAATGACGATAAAATTGCTTTTTAAACTTGCAAAAACATAGAAAAACGCTGTTTTGAACTATTCAAACTGATAAATTCATGTTTCTTACGTTGGAAGCGGTGGATTTTTGTGAAATCACGTTAAAATTGCTGTTTTAAACTTGCAAAAACATTAAAAAACGATGTTTTTAACTATTAAAACTGACAAATTCATGTTTCTTCCGTGCGAAACGGCGATTTATGAGAAATGACGAAAAAATTGCTGTTTTAAACTTGCAAAAACATAGAAAAACGCTGTTTTGAACTATTCAAACTGACAAATTCATGTTTCTTTCGTGTGAAACGGCGATTTATGAGAAATGACGATAAAATTGCTGTTTTAAACTTGCAAAAACATAGAAAACGCTGTTTTGAACTATTCAAATTGACAAATTCATGTTTCTTTCGTGCGAAACGGCGATTTATGAGAAATGACGATAAAATTGCTTTTTTAAACTTGCAAAAACATAGAAAAACCCTGTTTTCAACTATTCAAACTGACAAATTCATGTTTCTTCCGTGCGAAACGGCGATTTATGAGAAATGACGATAAAATTGCTGTTTTAAACTTGCAAAAACATAGAAAAACGCTGTTTTGAACTATTTAAACTGATAAATTCATGTTTCTTACGTTGGAAACGGTGGATTTTTGTGAAATCACGTTAAAATTGCTGTTTTAAACTTGCAAAAACTTTGAAAAACGATGTTTTCAACTATTCAAACTGACAAATTCATGTTTCTTCCGTGCGAAACAACGATTTATGAGAAATTACTATAAAATTGCTGTTTTAAACTTGCAAAAACATAGAAAAACGCTGTTTTGAACTATTCAAACTGAAAATTCATGTTTCTTTCGTGTGAAACGGCGATTTATGAGAAATGACGATAAAATTGCTGTTTTAAACTTGCAAAAACATAGAAAAACGCTGTTTTTAACTATTCAAACTGATAAATTCATATTCCTTTCGTGCGAAACGGCGATTTATGAGAAATGACGATAAAATTGCTGTTTTAAAGTTGCAAAAACATAGAAAAACGCTATTTTCAACTATTCAAACTGATAAATTCATGTTTCTTACGATCGAAACGGTGGATTTTTGTGAAATCACGATAAAATTTCTGTTTTAAACTTGCAAAAACATAGAAAAACGCTGTTTTGAACTATTCAAACTGATAAATTCATGTTTCTTACGTTGGAAACGGTGAATTTTTGTGAAATCACGTTAAAATTGCTGTTTTAAACTTGCAAAAACTTTGAAAAACGATGTTTTCAACTATTCAAACTGACAAATTCATGTTTCTTCCGTGCGAAACAACGATTTATGAGAAATTACTATAAAATTGCTGTTTTAAACTTGCAAAAACATAGAAAAACGCTGTTTTGAAATATTCAAACTGACAAATTCATGTTTCTTTCGTGTGAAACGGCGATTTATGAGAAATGACGATAAAATTGCTGTTTTAAACTTGCAAAAACATAGAAAAACGCTGTTTTTAACTATTCAAACTGATAAATTCATATTTCTTTCGTGCGAAACGGCGATTTATGAGAAATGACGATAAAATTGCTGTTTTAAACTTGCAAAAACATAGAAAAACGCTGTTTTGAACTATTCAAACTGACAAATTCATGTTTCTTTCGAGCGAAACGGCGATTTATGAGAAATGACGATAAAATTGCTGTTTTCAACTTGCAAAAACATATAAAAACGCTGTTTTGAACTATTCAAACTGACAAATTCATGTTTCTTTCGTGCGATACGGCGATTTATGAGAAATGACGATAAAATTGCTGTTTTAAACTTGCAAAAACATAGAAAAACGCTGTTTTCAACTATTCAAACTTATAAATTCATGTTTCTTACGTTCCAAACGGTGGATTTTTGTGAAATCACGATAAAATTGCTGTTTTAAACTTGCAAAAACATTGAAAAACGCTGTTTTCAACTATTCAAACTGACAAATTCATGTTTCTTCCGTGCGAAACGGCGATTTATGAGAAATTACGATAAAATTGCTGTTTTAAACTTGCAAAAACATAGAAAAACGCTGTTTTGAACTATACAAACTGACAAATTCATGTTTCTTTCGTGTGAAACGGCGATTTATGAGAAATGACGATAAAATTGCTGTTTTAAACTTGCAAAAACATAGAAAAACCCTGTTTTGAACTATTCAAACTGACAAATTCATGTTTCTTTCGTGCGAAACGGCGATTTATGATAAATGACGATAAAATTGCTGTTTTAAACTTGCAAAAACATTGAAAAACGCTGTTTTCAACTATTCAAACTGACAAATTCATGTTTCTTCCGTGCGAAACGGCGATTTATGAGAAATTACGATAAAATTGCTGTTTTAAACTTGCAAAAACATAGAAAAACGCTATTTTGAACTATTCAAACTGACAAATTCATGTTTCTTTCGTGTGAAACGGCGATTTATGAGAAATGACGATAAAATTGCTGTTTTAAACTTGCAAAAACATAGAAAAACGCTGTTTTGAACTATTCAAACTGACAAATTCATGTTTTTTTCGTGTGAAACGGCGATTTATGAGAAATGACGATAAAATTGCTGTTTTAAACTTGCAAAAATATAGAAAAACCCTGTTTTGAACTATTCAAACTGACAAATTCATGTTTCTTTCGTGCGAAACGGCGATTTATGATAAATGACGATAAAATTGCTTTTTAAACTTGCAAAAACATAGAAAAACGCTGTTTTGAACTATTCAAACTGATAAATTCATGTTTCTTACGTTGTAAGCGGTGGATTTTTGTGAAATCACGTTAAAATTGCTGTTTTAAACTTGCAAAAACATTGAAAAACGATGTTTTTAACTATTAAAACTGACAAATTCATGTTTCTTCCGTGCGAAACGGCGATTTATGAGAAATGACGATAAAATTGCTGTTTTAAACTTGCAAAAACATAGAAAAACGCTGTTTTGAACTATTCAAACTGACAAATTCATGTTTCTTTCGTGTGAAACGGCGATTTATGAGAAATGACGATAAAATTGCTGTTTTAAACTTGCAAAAACATAGAAAAACGCTGTTTTGAACTATTCAAATTGACAAATTCATGTTTCTTTCGTGCGAAACGGCGATTTATGAGAAATGACGATAAAATTGCTTTTTTAAACTTGCAAAAACATAGAAAAACCCTGTTTTCAACTATTCAAACTCATAAATTCATGTTTCTTACGTTCCAAACGGTGGATTTTTGTGAAATCACGATAAAATTGCTGTTTTAAACTTGCAAAAACATTGAAAAACGCTGTTTTCAACTATTCAAACTGACAAATTCATGTTTCTTTCGTGCGAAACGGCGATTTATGAGAAATGACGATAAAATTGCTGTTTTAAACTTGCAAAAACATAGAAAATCGCTGTTTTGACTATTCAAACTGACAAATTCATTTTTCTTTCGTGCGAAACGGCGATTTATGAGAAATGACGATAAAATTGCTGTTTTAAACTTGCAAAAACATAGAAAAACGCTGTTTTGAACTATTCAAACTGATAAATTCATGTTTCTTACGTTGGAAACGGTGGATTTTTGTGAAATCACGTTAAAATTGCTGTTTTAAACTTGCAAAAACTTTGAAAAACGATGTTTTCAACTATTCAAACTGACAAATTCATGTTTCTTCCGTGCGAAACAACGATTTATGAGAAATTACTATAAAATTGCTGTTTTAAACTTGCAAAAACATAGAAAAACGCTGTTTTGAACTATTCAAACTGAAAATTCATGTTTCTTTCGTGTGAAACGGCGATTTATGAGAAATGACGATAAAATTGCTGTTTTAAACTTGCAAAAACATAGAAAAACGCTGTTTTTAACTATTCAAACTGATAAATTCATATTTCTTTCGTGCGAAACGGCGATTTATGAGAAATGACGATAAAATTGCTGTTTTAAAGTTGCAAAAACATAGAAAAACGCTATTTTCAACTATTCAAACTGATAAATTCATGTTTCTTACGTTCGAAACGGTGGATTTTTGTGAAATCACGATAAAATTTCTGTTTTAAACTTGCAAAAACATAGAAAAACGCTGTTTTGAACTATTCAAACTGATAAATTCATGTTTCTTACGTTGGAAACGGTGAATTTTTGTGAAATCACGTTAAAATTGCTGTTTTAAACTTGCAAAAACTTTGAAAAACGATGTTTTCAACTATTCAAACTGACAAATTCATGTTTCTTCCGTGCGAAACAACGATTTATGAGAAATTACTATAAAATTGCTGTTTAAAACTTGCAAAAACATAGAAAAACGCTGTTTTCAACTACTCAAATTGATAAATTCATGTTTCTTACGTTCGAAACGGTGGATTTTTGTGAAATCACGATAAAATTGCTGTTTTAAACTTGCAAAAACATAGAAAAACGCTGTTTTGAACTATTCAAACTGATAAATTCATGTTTCTTACGTTGGAAACGGTGTATTTTTGTGAAATCACGATAAAATTGCTGTTTTAAACTTGCAAAAACATTGAAAAACGCTGTTTTCAACTATTCAAACTGACAAATTCATGTTTCTTCCGTGCGAAACGGCGATTTATGAGAAATTACGATAAAATTGCTGTTTTAAACTTGCAAAAACATAGAAAAACGCTGTTTTGAACTATTCAAACGGACAAATTCATGTTTTTTTCGTGTGAAACGGCGATTTATGAGAAATGACGATAAAATTGCTGTTTTAAACTTGCAAAAACATAGAAAAACGCTGTTTTGAACTATTCGAACGGACAAATTCATGTTTCTTTCCTGCGAAACGGCGATTTATGAGAAATGACGATAAAATTCCTGTTTTAAACTTGCAAAAACATAGAAAAACGCTTTTTTGACTATTCAAACTGACAAATTCATGTTTCTTTCTTGTGAAACGGCGATTTATAAGAAATGACGATAAAATTGCTGTTTTAAACTTGCAAAAACATAGAAAAACGCTGTTTTGAACTATTCAAACTGACAAATTCATGTTTTTTTCGTGCGAAACGGCGATTTATGAGAAATGACGATAAAATTGCTGTTTTAAACTTACAAAAACATAGAAAAACGCTGTTTTGAACTATTCAAACGGACAAATTCATATTTCTTTCGTGTGAAACGGCGATTTATGAGAAATGACGATAAAATTGCTGTTTTAAACTTGCAAAAACATAGAAAAACGCTGTTTTCAACTATTCAAACTGATAAAATCATGTTTCTTACGTTCGAAACGGTGGATTTTTGTGAAATCACGATAAAATTGCTGTTTTAAACTTGCAAAAACATTGAAAAACGCTGTTTTCAAATACTCAAACTGACAAATTCATGTTTCTTTCGTGCGAAACGGCGATTTATGAGAAATGACGATAAAATTGCTGTTTTAAACTTGCAAAAACATAGAAAAACGCTGTTTTCAACTATTCAAACTGATAAATTCATGTTTATTTCGTGCGAAACGGCGATTTATGAGAAATGACGATAAAATTACTGTTTTTAACTTGCAAAAACAAGAAAAACGCTGTTTTCAACTATTCAAACTGATAAATTCATGTTTCTTTAGTTCGAAACGGTGGATTTTTGTGAAATCACGATGAAACTGCTGTTTTAAACTTGCAAAAACATAGAAAAACTCTGTTTTGAACTATTCAAACTGATAAATTCATGTTTCTTACGTTGGAAACGGTGGATTTTTGTGAAATCACGTTAAAATTGCTGTTTTAATTTTGCAAAAACATTGAAAAACCATGTTTTGAACTATTCAAACTGACAAATTCATGTTTCTTTCGTGTGAAACGGCAATTTATGAGAAATGACGATAAAATTGCTGTTTTAAACTTGCAAAAACATAGAAAAACACTGTTTTGAACTACTCAAACTGACAAATTCATGTTTCTTCCGTGCGAAACGGCGATTTATGAGAAATTACTATAAAATTGCTGTTTTAAACTTGCAAAAACATAGAAAAACGCTGTTTTGAACTACTCAAACTGACAAATTCATGTTTCTTTCGTGCGAAACGGCGATTTATGATAAATGACGATAAAATTGCTGTTTTAAACTTGCAAAAACATAGAAAAACGCTGTTTTCAACTTTTCAAACTGATAAATTCATGTTTTTTACGTTCGAAACGGTGGATTTTTGTGAAATCACGATAAAATTGCTGCTTTAAACTTGCAAAAACATAGAAAAACGCTGTTTTCAACTATTCAAACTGATAAATTCATGTTTCTTACGTTCGAAACGGTGGATTTTTGTGAAATCACGATAAAATTGCTGCTTTAAACTTGCAAAAACATAAAAAAACGCTGTTTTCAACTATTCAATTTGATAAATTCATGTTTCTTACGTTCGAAACGGTGGATTTTTGTGAAATCACGATAAAATTGCTGCTTTAAACTTGCAAAAACATAGAAAAACGCTGTTTTCAACTATTCAAACTGATAAATTCATGTATCTTACATTCGAAACGGTAGATTTTTGTGAAATCACGATAAAGTTGCTGTTTTAAACTTGCAAAAACATTGAAAAACGCTGTTTTCAACTATTCAAACTGACAAATTCATGTTTCTTCCGTGCGAAACGGCGATTTATGAGGAATGACGATAAAATTGCTGTTTTAAACTTGCAAAAACATTTAAAAACGCTGTTTTCAACTATTTAAACTGACAAATTCATGTTTCTTCCGTGCGAAACGGCGATTTATGAGGAATGACGATAAAATTGCTGCTTTAAACTTGCAAAAACATAGAAAAACGCTGTTTTCAACTTATCAAACTGATATATTCATGTTTCTTACATTCGAAACGGTGGATTTTTGTGAAATCACGATAAAATTGCTGTTTTAAACTTGCAAAAACATAGAAAAACGCTGTTTTCAACTATTCAAACTGATAAATTCATGTTTCTTACGTTCCAAACGGTGGATTTTTGTGAAATCACGATAAAATTGCTGTTTTAAACTTGCAAAAACATTGAAAAACGCTGTTTTCAAATATTCAAACTGACAAATTCATGTTTCTTCCGTGCAAAACGGCGATTTATGAGAAATTACGATAAAATTGCTGTTTTAAACTTGTAAAAACATAGAATAACGCTGTTTTGAACTATTCAAACTGACAAATTCATGTTTCTTTCGTGTGAAACGGCGATTTATGAGAAATGACGATAAAATTGCTGTTTTAAACTTGCAAAAACATAGAAAAACGGTGTTTTGTACTATTCAAACTGACAAATTCATGTTTCTTTCGTGCGAAACGGTGGATTTTTGTGAAATCACGATAAAATTGCTGCTTTAAACTTGCAAAAACATAGAAAAACGCTGTTTTCAACTATTCAAACTGATAAATTCATGTTTCTTACGTTGGAAACGGTGGATTTTTGTGAAATCACGATAAAATTGCTGCTTTAAACTTGCAAAAACATAGAAAAACGCTGTTTTCAACTATTCAAACTGACAAATTCATGTTTCTTCCGTGCGAAACGGCGATTTATGAGGAATGACGATTATATTGCTGTTTTAAACTTGCAAAAACATAGAAAAACGCTGTTCTGACTATTCAAACTGACAAATTCATGTTTCTTTCGTGTGAAACGGCGATTTATGAGAAATGACGATAAAATTGCTGTTTTAAACTTGCAAAAACATAGAAAAACGCTGTTTTGAACTATTTAAACTGACAAATTCATGTTTCTTTCGTGCAAAACGGCGATTTATGAGAAATGACGATAAAATTGCTGTTTTAAACTTGCAAAAACATAGAAAAACGCTGTTTTCAACTATTCAAACTGATAAATTCATGTTTCTTACGTTCGAAACGGTGGATTTTTGTGAAATCACGATAAAATTGCTGCTTTAAACTTGCAAAAACATAGAAAAACGCTGTTTTCAACTATTCAAACTGATAAATTCATGTTTCTTTCGTGTGAAACGGCGATTTATGAGAAATGACGATAAAATTGCTGTTTTAAACTTGCAAAAACATAGAAAAACGCTGTTTTCAACTACTCAAATTGATAAATTCATGTTTCTTACGTTCGAAACGGTGGATTTTTGTGAAATCACGATAAAATTGCTGTTTTAAACTTGCAAAAACATAGAAAAACGCTGTTTTGAACTATTCAAACTGATAAATTCATGTTTCTTACGTTCGAAACGGTGGATTTTTGTGAAATCACGATAAAATTGCTGCTTTAAACTTGCAAAAACATAGAAAAACGCTGTTTTCAACTATTCAAACTGATAAATTCATGTTTCTTACGTTCGAAACGGTGGATTTTTGTAAAATCACGATAAAATTGCTGCTTTAAACTTGCAAAAACATAGAAAAACGCTGTTTTCAACTATTCAAACTGATAAATTCATGTTTCTTACGTTCGAAACGGTGGATTTTTGTGAAATCACGATAAAATTTCTGCTTTAAACTTGCAAAAACATAGAAAAACGCTGTTTTCAACTATTCAAACTGATAAATTCATGTTTCTTACGTTGGAAACGGTGGATTTTTGTAAAATCACGATAAAGTTGCTGTTTTAAACTTGCAAAAACATTGAAAAACGCTGTTTTCAACTATTTAAACTGACAAATTCATGTTTCTTACGTTGGAAACGGTGGATTTTTGTGAAATCACGATAAAGTTGCTGTTTTAAACTTGCAAAAACATTGAAAAACGCTGTTTTCAACTATTCAAACTGACAAATTCATGTTTCTTCCGTGCGAAACGGCGATTTATGAGGAATGACGATAAAATTGCTGTTTTAAACTTGCAAAAACATTGAAAAACGCTGTTTTCAACTATTCAAACTGACAAATTCATGTTTCTTCCGTGCGAAACGGCGATTTATGAGGAATGACGATAAAATTGCTGCTTTAAACTTGCAAAAACATAGAAAAACGCTGTTTTCAACTATTTAAACTGACAAATTCATGTTTCTTACGTTGGAAACGGTGGATTTTTGTGAAATCACGATAAAGTTGCTGTTTTAAACTTGCAAAAACATTGAAAAACGCTGTTTTCAACTATTCAAACTGATAAATTCATGTTTCTTACGTTCGAAACGGTGGATTTTTGTGAAATCACGATAAAATTGCTGTTTTAAACTTGCAAAAACATTGAAAAACGCTGTTTTCAACTATTCAAACTGACAAATTCATGTTTCTTCGGTGCAAAACGGCGATTTATGAGAAATTACTATAAAATTGCTGTTTTAAACTTGTAAAAACATAGAATAACGCTGTTTTGAACTATTCAAACTGACAAATTCATGTTTCTTTCGTGTGAAACGGCGATTTATGAGAAATGACGATAAAATTGCTGTTTTAAACTTGCAAAAACATAGAAAAACGGTGTTTTGTACTATTCAAACTGACAAATTCATGTTTCTTTCGTGCGAAACGGTGGATTTTTGTGAAATCACGATAAAATTGCTGCTTTAAACTTGCAAAAACATAGAAAAACGCTGTTTTCAACTATTCAAACTGATAAATTCATGTTTCTTACGTTGGAAACGGTGGATTTTTGTGAAATCACGATAAAATTGCTGCTTTAAACTTGCAAAAACATAGAAAAAACGCTGTTTTCAACTATTCAAACTGACAAATTCATGTTTCTTCCGTGCGAAACGGCGATTTATGAGGAATGACGATTATATTGCTGTTTTAAACTTGCAAAAACATAGAAAAACGCTGTTCTGACTATTTAAACTGACAAATTCATGTTTCTTTCGTGCGAAACGGCGATTTATGAGAAATGACGATAAAATTGCTGTTTTAAACTTGCAAAAACATAGAAAAACGCTGTTTTCAACTATTCAAACTGATAAATTCATGTTTCTTACGTTCCAAACGGTGGATTTTTGTGAAATCACGATAAAATTGCTGTTTTAAACTTGCAAAAACATTGAAAAACGCTGTTTTCAACTATTCAAACTGACAAATTCATGTTTCTTCCGTGCGAAACGGCGATTTATGAGAAATGACGATAAAATTGCTGTTTTAAACTTGCAAAAACATAGAAAAACGCTGTTTTGAACTATTCAAACTGACAAATTCATGTTTCTTTCGTGCGAAACGGCGATTTATGAGAAATGACGATAAAATTGCTGTTTTAAACTTGCAAAAACATAGAAAAACGCTGTTTTTAACTATTCAAACTGATAAATTCATGTTTCTTACGTTCGAAACGGTGGATTTTTGTGAAATCACGATAAAATTGCTGCTTTAAACTTGCAAAAACATAGAAAAACGCTGTTTTCAACTATTCAAACTGATAAATTCATGTTTCTTTCGTTCGAAACGGTGGATTTTTGTAAAATCACGATAAAATTGCTGCTTTAAACTTGCAAAAACATAGAAAAACGCTGTTTTCAACTATTCAAACTGATAAATTCATGTTTCTTACGTTCGAAACGGTGGATTTTTGTGAAATCACGATAAAATTTCTGCTTTAAACTTGCAAAAACATAGAAAAACGCTGTTTTCAACTATTCAAACTGATAAATTCATGTTTCTTACGTTGGAAACGGTGGATTTTTGTAAAATCACGATAAAGTTGCTGTTTTAAACTTGCAAAAACATTGAAAAACGCTGTTTTCAACTATTTAAACTGACAAATTCATGTTTCTTACGTTGGAAACGGTGGATTTTTGTGAAATCACGATAAAGTTGCTGTTTTAAACTTGCAAAAACATTGAAAAACGCTGTTTTCAACTATTCAAACTGACAAATTCATGTTTCTTCCGTGCGAAACGGCGATTTATGAGGAATGACGATAAAATTGCTGTTTTAAACTTGCAAAAACATTGAAAAACGCTGTTTTCAACTATTCAAACTGACAAATTCATGTTTCTTCCGTGCGAAACGGCGATTTATGAGGAATGACGATAAAATTGCTGCTTTAAACTTGCAAAAACATAGAAAAACGCTGTTTTCAACTATTTAAACTGACAAATTCATGTTTCTTACGTTGGAAACGGTGGATTTTTGTGAAATCACGATAAAGTTGCTGTTTTAAACTTGCAAAAACATTGAAAAACGCTGTTTTCAACTATTCAAACTGATAAATTCATGTTTCTTACGTTCGAAACGGTGGATTTTTGTGAAATCACGATAAAATTGCTGTTTTAAACTTGCAAAAACATTGAAAAACGCTGTTTTCAACTATTCAAACTGACAAATTCATGTTTCTTCGGTGCAAAACGGCGATTTATGAGAAATTACGATAAAATTGCTGTTTTAAACTTGTAAAAACATAGAATAACGCTGTTTTGAACTATTCAAACTGACAAATTCATGTTTCTTTCGTGTGAAACGGCGATTTATGAGAAATGACGATAAAATTGCTGTTTTAAACTTGCAAAAACATAGAAAAACGGTGTTTTGTACTATTCAAACTGACAAATTCATGTTTCTTTCGTGCGAAACGGTGGATTTTTGTGAAATCACGATAAAATTGCTGCTTTAAACTTGCAAAAACATAGAAAAACGCTGTTTTCAACTATTCAAACTGATAAATTCATGTTTCTTACGTTGGAAACGGTGGATTTTTGTGAAATCACGATAAAATTGCTGCTTTAAACTTGCAAAAACATAGAAAAACGCTGTTTTCAACTATTCAAACTGACAAATTCATGTTTCTTCCGTGCGAAACGGCGATTTATGAGGAATGACGATTATATTGCTGTTTTAAACTTGCAAAAACATAGAAAAACGCTGTTCTGACTATTTAAACTGACAAATTCATGTTTCTTTCGTGCGAAACGGCGATTTATGAGAAATGACGATAAAATTGCTGTTTTAAACTTGCAAAAACATAGAAAAACGCTGTTTTCAACTATTCAAACTGATAAATTCATGTTTCTTACGTTCCAAACGGTGGATTTTTGTAAAATCACGATAAAATTGCTGTTTTAAACTTGCAAAAACATTGAAAAACGCTGTTTTCAACTATTCAAACTGACAAATTCATGTTTCTTCCGTGCGAAACGGCGATTTATGAGAAATGACGATAAAATTGCTGTTTTAAACTTGCAAAAACATAGAAAAACGCTGTTTTGAACTATTCAAACTGACAAATTCATGTTTCTTTCGTGCGAAACGGCGATTTATGAGAAATGACGATAAAATTGCTGTTTTAAACTTGCAAAAACATAGAAAAACGCTGTTTTTAACTATTCAAACTGATAAATTCATGTTTCTTACGTTCGAAACGGTGGATTTTTGTGAAATCACGATAAAATTGCTGCTTTAAACTTGCAAAAACATAGAAAAACGCTGTTTTCAACTATTCAAACTGATAAATTCATGTTTCTTTCGTGTGAAACGGCGATTTATGAGAAATGACGATAAAATTGCTGTTTTAAACTTGCAAAAACATAGAAAAACGCTGTTTTCAACTACTCAAATTGATAAATTCATGTTTCTTACGTTCGAAACGGTGGATTTTTGTGAAATCACGATAAAATTGCTGTTTTAAACTTGCAAAAACATAGAAAAACGCTGTTTTGAACTATTCAAACTGATAAATTCATGTTTCTTACGTTGGAAACGGTGTATTTTTGTGAAATCACGATAAAATTGCTGTATTAAACTTGCAAAAACATTGAAAAACGCTGTTTTCAACTATTCAAACTGACAAATTCATGTTTCTTCCGTGCGAAACGGCGATTTATGAGAAATTACGAT
Source organism: Poecilus cupreus (assembly GCA_963942605.1). Lineage (NCBI taxonomy): Eukaryota > Metazoa > Arthropoda > Insecta > Coleoptera > Carabidae > Poecilus > Poecilus cupreus. The sequence goes on along the minus strand of CAWWDY010000596.1, from coordinate 41,043 downwards.
AAAATTGCTGTTTTAAACTTGCAAAAACATAGAAAAACGCTGTTTTGAACTACTCAAACTGGCAAATTCATGTTTCTTTCGTGCGAAAGGGCGATTTATGAGAAATGACGATAAAATTGCTGTTTTAAACTTGCAAAAACATAGAAAAACGCTGTTTTAAACTATTCAAACTGATAAATTCATGTTTCTTACGTTCGAAACGGTGGATTTTTGTGAAATCACGATAAAATTGCTGTTTTAAACTTGCAAAAACATTGAAAAACGCTGTTTTCAAATATTCAAACTGACAAATTCATGTTTCTTTCGTGCGAAACGGCGATTTATGAGAAATGACGATAAAATTGCTGTTTTAAACTTGCAAAAACATAGAAAAACGCTGTTTTCAACTATTCAAACTGATAAATTCATGTTTATTTCGTGCGAAACGGCAATTTATGAGAAATGACGATAAAATTACTGTTTTTAACTTGCAAAAACAAGAAAAACCCTGTTTTCAACTATTCAAACTGATAAATTCATGTTTCTTTAGTTCGAAACGGTGGATTTTTGTGAAATCACGATGAAACTGCTGTTTTAAACTAGCAAAACCAAGAAAACGCTGTTTTCAACAATCTAAACTGACGTATTTAAAATGCTGTTTTAAATTTGCAAATACATAGAAAACGCTGTTTTGAACTATCCAAACTGACAAATTCATGTTTCTTTCGTGTGAAACGGCGATTTATGAGAAATGACGATAAAATTGCTATTTTAAACTTGCAAAAACATAGAAAAACGCTGTTTTCAACTATTCAAACTGATAAATTCATGTTTCCTACGTTCCAAACGGTGGATTTTTGTGAAATCACGATAAAATTGCTAGTTTAAACTTGCAAAAACATTGAAAAACGCTGTTTTCAACTATTCAAACTGACAAATTCATGTTTCTTCCGTACGAAACGGCGATTTATGAGAAATTACGATAAAATTGCTGTTTTAAACTTGCAAAAACATAGAAAAACGCTGTTTTGAACTATTCAAACTGACAAATTCATGTTTCTTTCGTGTGAAATGGCGATTTATGGAAAATGACGATAAAATTGCTGTTTTAAACTTGCAAAAACATAGAAAAACCCTGTTTTGAACTATTCAAACTGATAAATTCATGTTTATTTCGTGCGAAACGGCAATTTATGAGAAATGACGATAAAATTACTGTTTTTAACTTGCAAAAACAAGAATAACGCTGTTTTCAACTATTCAAACTGATAAATTCATGTTTCTTTAGTTCGAAACGGTGGATTTTAGTGAAATCACGATGAAACTGCTGTTTTAAACTAGCAAAACCAAGAAAACGCTGTTTTCAACAATCTAAACTGACGTATTTAAAATGCTGTTTTAAACTTGCAAAAACATAGAAAACGCTGTTTTGAACTATCCAAACTGACAAATTCAGTTTTGTGGTTTGGGGTTCGAGGTTTGATGTTTGGGGTTGAGGTTTGGGGTTTGAGGTTTGGGGTTCGCGGTTTGAGGTTTGGGTTTGGGGTTCGGTGTATGAGGTTTGGGGTTCGCGGTTTGAGGTTTGGGGTTGGGGTTCGGTGTTTGAGGTTGGGGTTTGGGGTTCGAGGTTGGAGGTTTGGGGTTCGAGGTTTGAGGTTTGGGGTTGAGGTTTGGAATTTGAGGTTTGGGGTTGGGGGTTCGAGTTTTGGGCTTTGGGGTTGAGGTTTGGGGTTGAGGTCTAGGGTTGAGGTTTGGGGTTGAGGTTTGGGGTTGAGGTTTGGGGTTGAGGTTTGGGGTTGAGGTTTGGGGTTGATTTTTGGGGTTTGAGGTTAGGGGTTTGGGGTTGAGGTTTGGGGTTGAGGTTTTAAACTTGCAAAAACATTGAAAAACGCTGTTTTCAACTATTCAAACTAACAAATTCATGTTTATTCCGTGCGAAACGGCGATTTATGAGAAATTACGATAAAATTGCTGTTTTAAACTTGCAAAAACATAGAAAAACGCTGTTTTGAACTATTCAAACGGACAAATTCATGTTTTTTTCGTGTGAAACGGCGATTTATGAGAAATGACGATAAAATTGCTGTTTTAAACTTGCAAAAACATAGAAAAACGCTGTTTTGAACTATTCAAACTGACAAATTCATGTTTCTTTCCTGCGAAACGGCGATTTATGAGAAATGACGATAAAATTCCTGTTTTAAACTTGCAAAAACATAGAAAAACGCTTTTTTGACTATTCAAACTGACAAATTCATGTTTCTTTCTTGTGAAACGGCGATTTATGAGAAATGACGATAAAATTGCTGTTTTAAACTTGCAAAAACATAGAAAAACGCTGTTTTGAACTATTCAAACTGACAAATTCATGTTTTTTTCGTGCGAAACGGCGATTTATGAGAAATGACGATAAAATTGCTGTTTTAAACTTACAAAAACATAGAAAAACGCTGTTTTGAACTATTCAAACGGACAAATTCATATTTCTTTCGTGTGAAACGGCGATTTATGAAAAATGACGATAAAATTGCTGTTTTAAACTTGCAAAAACATAGAAAAACGCTGTTTTCAACTATTCAAACTGATAAATTCATGTTTCTTACGTTCCAAACGGTGGATTTTTGTGAAATCACGATAAAATTGCTGTTTTAAACTTGCAAAACATTGAAAAACGCTGTTTTCAACTATTCAAACTGACAAATTCATGTTTCTTCCGTGCGAAACGGCGATTTATGAGAAATTACGATAAAATTGCTGTTTTAAACTTGTAAAAACATAGAAAAACGCTGTTTTGAACTATTCAAACTGACAAATTCATGTTTCTTTCGTGTGAAACTGCGATTTATGAGAAATGACGATAAAATTGCTGTTTTAAACTTGCAAAAACATAGAAAAACGCTGTTTTGAACTATTCAAACTGACAAATTCATGTTTCTTTCGAGCGAAACGGCGATTTATGAGAAATGACGATAAAATTGCTGTTTTCAACTTGCAAAAACATATAAAAACGCTGTTTTGAACTATTCAAACTGACAAATTCATGTTTCTTTCGTGGGAAACGGCGATTTATGAGAAATGACGATAAAATTGCTGTTTTAAACTTGCAAAAACATAGAAAAACGCTGTTTTGAACTATTCAAACTGACAAATTCATGTTTCTTTCGTGTGAAACGGCGATTTATGAGAAATGACGATAAAATTGCTGTTTTAAACTTGCAAAAACATAGAAAAACGCTGTTTTGAACTATTCAAACTGACAAATTCATGTTTCTTTCGTGCGAAACGGCGATTTATGAGAATTGACGATAAAATTGCTGTTTTAAACTTGCAAAAACATAGAAAAACGCTGTTTTCAACTATTCAAACTGATAAATTCATGTTTCTTACGTTCGAAACGGTGGATTTTTGTGAAATCACGATAAAATTGCTGTTTTAAACTTGCAAAAACATAGAGAACGCTGTTTTCAACAATCTAAACTGACGTATTTAAAATGCTGTTTTAAACTTGCAAAAACATAGAAAACGCTGTTTTGAACTATCCAAACTGACAAATTCATGTGTCTTTCGTGCGAAACCTCGATTTATGAGAAATGGCGATAAGATTGCTGTTTTAAACTTGCAAAAACATAGAAAAACGCTGTTTTGAACTATTCAAACTGATAAATTCATGTTTCTTACGTTGGAAACGGTGGATTTTTGTGAAATCACGTTAAAATTGCTGTTTTAAACTTGCAAAAACATTGAAAAACGATGTTTTTAACTATTCAAACTTATAAATTCATGTTTCTTACGTTCGAAACGGTGGACTTTTGTGAAATCACGATAAAATTGCTGCTTTAAACTTGCAAAAACATAGAAAAACGCTGTTTTCAACTATTCAAACTGATAAATTCATGTTTCTTACGTTCGAAACGGTGGATTTTTGTGAAATCACGATAAAATTGCTGCTTTAAACTTGCAAAAACATAGAAAAACGCTGTTTTCAACTATTCAAACTGATAAATTCATGTTTCTTACGTTCGAAACGGTGGATTTTTGTGAAATCACGATAAAATTGCTGCTTTAAACTTGCAAAAACATAGAAAAACGCTGTTTTAAACTATTCAAACTGATAAATTCATGTTTCTTACGTTCGAAACGGTGGATTTTTGTGAAATCACGATAAAATTGCTGCTTTAAACTTGCAAAAACATAGAAAAACGCTGTTTTCAACTATTCAAACTGATAAATTCATGTTTCTTACGTTGGAAACGGTGGATTTTTGTGAAATCACGATAAAGTTGCTGTTTTAAACTTGCAAAAACATTGAAAAACGCTGTTTTCAACTATTCAAACTGACAAATTCATGTTTCTTCCGTGCGAAACGGCGATTTATGAGGAATGACGATAAAATTGCTGTTTTAAACTTGCAAAAACATTGAAAAACGCTGTTTTCAACTATTCAAACTGACAAATTCATGTTTCTTCCGTGCGAAACGGCGATTTATGAGGAATGACGATAAAATTGCTGCTTTAAACTTGCAAAAACATAGAAAAACGCTGTTTTCAACTATTCAAACTGATAAATTCATGTTTCTTACGTTCGAAACGGTGGATTTTTGTGAAATCACGATAAAATTGCTGTTTTAAACTTGCAAAAACATAGAAAAACGCTGTTTTCAACTATTTAAACTGATAAATTCATGTTTCTTACGTTCCAAACGGTGGATTTTTGTGAAATCACGATAAAATTGCTGTTTTAAACTTGCAAAAACATTGAAAAACGCTGTTTTCAACTATTCAAACTGACAAATTCATGTTTCTTCCGTGCAAAACGGCGATTTATGAGAAATTACGATAAAATTGCTGTTTTAAACTTGTAAAAACATAGAATAACGCTGTTTTGAACTATTCAAACTGACAAATTCATGTTTCTTTCGTGTGAAACGGCGATTTATGAGAAATGACGATAAAATTGCTGTTTTAAACTTGCAAAAACATAGAAAAACAGTGTTTTGTACTATTCAAACTGACAAATTCATGTTTCTTTCGTGCGAAACGGTGGATTTTTGTGAAATCACGATAAAATTGCTGCTTTAAACTTGCAAAAACATAGAAAAACGCTGTTTTCAACTATTCAAACTGATAAATTCATGTTTCTTACGTTCGAAACGGTGGATTTTTGTGAAATCACGATAAAATTGCTGCTTTAAACTTGCAAAAACATAGAAAAACGCTGTTTTCAACTATTCAAACTGATAAATTCATGTTTCTTACGTTCGAAACGGTGGATTTTTGTGAAATCACGATAAAATTGCTGCTTTAAACTTGCAAAAACATAGAAAAACGCTGTTTTCAACTATTCAAACTGATAAATTCATGTTTCTTACGTTGGAAACGGTGGATTTTTGTGAAATCACGATAAAGTTGCTGTTTTAAACTTGCAAAAACATTGAAAAACGCTGTTTTCAACTATTCAAACTGACAAATTCATGTTTCTTCCGTGCGAAACGGCGATTTATGAGGAATGACGATTATATTGCTGTTTTAAACTTGCAAAAACATAGAAAAACGCTGTTCTGACTATTCAAACTGACAAATTCATGTTTCTTTCGTGTGAAACGGCGATTTATGAGAAATGACGATAAAATTGCTGTTTTAAACTTGCAAAAACATAGAAAAACGCTGTTTTGAACTATTTAAACTGACAAATTCATGTTTCTTTCGTGCGAAACGGCGATTTATGAGAAATGACGTTAAAATTGCTGTTTTAAACTTGCAAAAACATAGAAAAACGCTGTTTTCAACTATTCAAACTGATAAATTCATGTTTCTTACGTTCCAAACGGTATATTTTTGTGAAATCACGATAAAATTGCTGTTTTAAACTTGCAAAAACATTGAAAAACGCTGTTTTCAACTATTCAAACTGACAAATTCATGTTTCTTCCGTGCGAAACGGCGATTTATGAGAAATGACGATAAAATTGCTGTTTTAAACTTGCAAAAACATAGAAAAACGCTGTTTTGAACTATTCAAACTGGCAAATTCATGTTTCTTTCGTGCGAAAGGGCGATTTATGAGAAATGACGATAAAATTGCTGTTTTAAACTTGCAAAAACATAGAAAAACGCTGTTTTCAACTATTCAAACTGATAAATTCATGTTTCTTACGTTCGAAACGGTGGATTTTTGTGAAATCACGATAAAGTTGCTGTTTTAAACTTGCAAAAACATTGAAAAACGCTGTTTTCAACTATTCAAACTGACAAATTCATGTTTCTTTCGTGCGAAACGGCGATTTATGAGGAATGACGATTATATTGCTGTTTTAAACTTGCAAAAACATAGAAAAACGCTGTTCTGACTATTCAAACTGACAAATTCATGTTTCTTTCGTGTGAAACGGCGATTTATGAGAAATGACGATAAAATTGCTGTTTTAAACTTGCAAAAACATAGAAAAACGCTGTTTTGAACTATTTAAACTGACAAATTCATGTTTCTTTCGTGCGAAACGGCGATTTATGAGAAATGACGATAAAATTGCTGTTTTAAACTTGCAAAAACATAGAAAAACGCTGTTTCCAACTATTCAAACTGATAAATTCATGTTTCTTACGTTCCAAACGGTGGATTTTTGTGAAATCACGATAAAATTGCTGTTTTAAACTTGCAAAAACATTGAAAAACGCTGTTTTCAACTATTCAAACTGACAAATTCATGTTTCTTCCGTGCGAAACGGCGATTTATGAGAAATGACGATAAAATTGCTGCTTTAAACTTGCAAAAACATAGAAAAACGCTGTTTTCAACTATTCAAACTGATAAATTCATGTTTCTTTCGTGTGAAACGGCGATTTATGAGAAATGACGATAAAATTGCTGTTTTAAACTTGCAAAAACATAGAAAAACGCTGTTTTCAACTACTCAAATTGATAAATTCATGTTTCTTACGTTCGAAACGGTGGATTTTTGTGAAATCACGATAAAATTGCTGTTTTAAACTTGCAAAAACATAGAAAAACGCTGTTTTGAACTATTCAAACTGATAAATTCATGTTTCTTACGTTGGAAACGGTGTATTTTTTTGAAATCACGATAAAATTGCTGTTTTAAACTTGCAAAAACATTGAAAAACGCTGTTTTCAACTATTCAAACTGACAAATTCATGTTTCTTCCGTGCGAAACGGCGATTTATGAGAAATTACGATAAAATTGCTGTTTTAAACTTGCAAAAACATAGAAAAACGCTGTTTTGAACTATTCAAACTGGCAAATTCATGTTTCTTTCGTGCGAAAGGGCGATTTATGAGAAATGACGATAAAATTGCTGTTTTAAACTTGCAAAAACATAGAAAAACGCTGTTTTCAACTATTCAAACTGATAAATTCATGTTTCTTACGTTCGAAACGGTAGATTTTTGTGAAATCACGATAAAATTGCTGTTTTAAACTTGCAAAAACATTGAAAAACGCTGTTTTCAAATATTCAAACTGACAAATTCATGTTTCTTTCGTGCGAAACGGCGATTTATGAGAAATGACGATAAAATTGCTGTTTTAAACTTGCAAAAACATAGAAAAACGCTGTTTTCAACTATTCAAACTGATAAATTCATGTTTCTTACTTTTGAAACGGTGGATTTTTGTGAAATCACGATAAAATTGCTGTTTTAAACTTGCAAAAACATAGAAAAACGCTGTTTTCAACTATTCAAACTGATAAATTCTTGTTTATTTCGTGCGAAACGGCGATTTATGAGAAATGACGATAAAATTACTGTTTTTAACTTGCAAAAACAAGAAAAACGCTGTTTTCAACTATTCAAACTGATAAATTCATGTTTCTTTAGTTCGAAACGGTGGATTTTTGTGAAATCACGATGAAACTGCTGTTTTAAACTAGCAAAACCAAGAAAACGCTGTTTTCAACAATCTAAACTGACGTATTTAAAATGCTGTTTTAAATTTGCAAAAACATAGAAAACGCTGTTTTGAACTATCCAAACTGACAAATTCAGTTTTGTGGTTTGGGGTTCGAGGTTTGATGTTTGGGGTTGAGGTTTGGGGTTTGAGGTTTGGGTTTGGGGTTCGGTGTATGAGGTTTGGGGTTCGCGGTTTGAGGTTTGGGGTTGGGGTTCGGTGTTTGAGGTTTGGAGTTTTAGGTTCGAGGTTTGAGGTTTGGGGTTCGAGGTTTGAGGTTTGGGGTTGAGGTTTGGAATTTGAGGTTTGGGGTTGGGGGTTCGAGTTTTGGGCTTTGGGGTTGAGGATTAGGGTTGAGGTCTAGGGTTGAGGTTTGGGGTTCGAGTTTTGGGCTTTGGGGTTGAGGTTTGGGGTTGAGGTCTAGGGTTGAGGTTTGGGGTTGAGGTTTGGGGTTGAGGTTTGGGGTTGAGGTTTGGGGTTGAGGTTTGGGGTTTGAGGTTAGGGGTTTGGGGTTGAGGTTTGGGGTTGAGGTTTTAAACTTGCAAAAACATTGAAAAACGCTGTTTTCAACTATTCAAACTAACAAATTCATGTTTATTCCGTGCGAAACGGCGATTTATGAGAAATTACGATAAAATTACTGTTTTAAACTTGCAAAAACATAGAAAAACGCTGTTTTGAACTATTCAAACGGACAAATTCATGTTTTTTTCGTGTGAAACGGCGATTTATGAGAAATGACGATAAAATTGCTGTTTTAAACTTGCAAAAACATAGAAAAACGCTGTTTTGAACTATTCAAACTGACAAATTCATGTTTTTTTCCTGCGAAACGGCGATTTATGAGAAATGACGATAAAATTCCTGTTTTAAACTTGCAAAAACATAGAAAAACGCTTTTTTGACTATTCAAACTGACAAATTCATGTTTCTTTCTTGTGAAACGGCGATTTATGAGAAATGACGATAAAATTGCTGTTTTAAACTTGCAAAAACATAGAAAAACGCTGTTTTGAACTATTCAAACTGACAAATTCATGTTTTTTCGTGCGAAACGGCGATTTATGAGAAATGACGATAAAATTGCTGTTTTAAACTTACAAAAACATAGAAAACGCTGTTTTGAACTATTCAAACGGACAAATTCATATTTCTTTCGTTTGAAACGGCGATTTATGAGAAATGACGATAAAATTGCTGTTTTAAACTTGCAAAAACATAGAAAAACGCTGTTTTCAACTATTCAAACTGATAAATTCATGTTTCTTACGTTCCAAACGGTGGATTTTTGTGAAAACACGATAAAATTGCTGTTTTAAACTTGCAAAAACATTGAAAAACGCTGTTTTCAACTATTCAAACTGACAAATTCATGTTTCTTCCGTGCGAAACGGCGATTTATGAGAAATTACGATAAAATTGCTGTTTTAAACTTGTAAAAACATAGAAAAACGCTGTTTTGAACTATTCAAACTGACAAATTCATGTTTCTTTCGTGTGAAACGGCGATTTATGAGAAATGACGATAAAATTGCTGTTTTAAACTTGCAAAAACATAGAAAAACGCTGTTTTGAACTATTCAAACTGACAAATTCATGTTTCTTTCGAGCGAAACGGCGATTTATGAGAAATGACGATAAAATTGCTGTTTTCAACTTGCAAAAACATATAAAAACGCTGTTTTGAACTATTCAAACTGACAAATTCATGTTTCTTTCGTGCGAAACGGCGATTTATGAGAAATGACGATAAAATTGCTGTTTTAAACTTGCAAAAACATAGAAAAACGCTGTTTTCAACTATTCAAACTTATAAATTCATGTTTCTTACGTTCGAAACGGTGGATTTTTGTGAAATCACGATAAAATTGCTGCTTTAAACTTGCAAAAACATAGAAAAACGCTGTTTTCAACTATTCAAACTGATAAATTCATATTTCTTACGTTGGAAACGGTGGATTTTTGTGAAATCACGATAAAGTTGCTGTTTTAAACTTGCAAAAACATTGAAAAACGCTGTTTTCAACTATTCAAACTGACAAATTCATGTTTCTTCCGTGCGAAACGGCGATTTATGAGAAATGACGATAAAATTCCTGTTTTAAACTTGCAAAAACATAGAAAAACGCTTTTTTGACTATTCAAACTGACAAATTCATGTTTCTTTCTTGTGAAACGGCGATTTATGAGAAATGACGATAAAATTGCTGTTTTAAACTTGCAAAAACATAGAAAAACGCTGTTTTGAACTATTCAAACTGACAAATTCATGTTTTTTCGTGCGAAACGGCGATTTATGAGAAATGACGATAAAATTGCTGTTTTAAACTTACAAAAACATAGAAAACGCTGTTTTGAACTATTCAAACGGACAAATTCATATTTCTTTCGTTTGAAACGGCGATTTATGAGAAATGACGATAAAATTGCTGTTTTAAACTTGCAAAAACATAGAAAAACGCTGTTTTCAACTATTCAAACTGATAAATTCATGTTTCTTACGTTCCAAACGGTGGATTTTTGTGAAAACACGATAAAATTGCTGTTTTAAACTTGCAAAAACATTGAAAAACGCTGTTTTCAACTATTCAAACTGACAAATTCATGTTTCTTCCGTGCGAAACGGCGATTTATGAGAAATTACGATAAAATTGCTGTTTTAAACTTGTAAAAACATAGAAAAACGCTGTTTTGAACTATTCAAACTGACAAATTCATGTTTCTTTCGTGTGAAACGGCGATTTATGAGAAATGACGATAAAATTGCTGTTTTAAACTTGCAAAAACATAGAAAAACGCTGTTTTGAACTATTCAAACTGACAAATTCATGTTTCTTTCGAGCGAAACGGCGATTTATGAGAAATGACGATAAAATTGCTGTTTTCAACTTGCAAAAACATATAAAAACGCTGTTTTGAACTATTCAAACTGACAAATTCATGTTTCTTTCGTGCGAAACGGCGATTTATGAGAAATGACGATAAAATTGCTGTTTTAAACTTGCAAAAACATAGAAAAACGCTGTTTTCAACTATTCAAACTTATAAATTCATGTTTCTTACGTTCGAAACGGTGGATTTTTGTGAAATCACGATAAAATTGCTGCTTTAAACTTGCAAAAACATAGAAAAACGCTGTTTTCAACTATTCAAACTGATAAATTCATATTTCTTACGTTGGAAACGGTGGATTTTTGTGAAATCACGATAAAGTTGCTGTTTTAAACTTGCAAAAACATTGAAAAACGCTGTTTTCAACTATTCAAACTGACAAATTCATGTTTCTTCCGTGCGAAACGGCGATTTATGAGGAATGACGATAAAATTGCTGTTTTAAACTTGCAAAAACATTGAAAAACGCTGTTTTCAACTATTCAAACTGACAAATTCATGTTTCTTCCGTGCGAAACGGCGATTTATGAGGAATGACGATAAAATTGCTGCTTTAAACTTGCAAAAACATAGAAAAACGCTGTTTTCAACTATTCAAACTGATAAATACATGTTTCTTACGTTCGAAACGGTGGATTTTTGTGAAATCACGATAAAATTGCTGTTTTAAACTTGCAAAAACATAGAAAAACGCTGTTTTTAACTATTCAAACTGATAAATTCATGTTTCTTACGTTCCAAATAGTGGATTTTTGTGAAATCACGATAAAATTGCTGTTTTAAACTTGCAAAAACATTGAAAAACGCTGTTTTCAACTATTCAAACTGACAAATTCATGTTTCTTCCGTGCAAAACGGCGATTTATGAGAAATTACGATAAAATTGCTGTTTTAAACTTGTAAAAACATAGAATAACGCTGTTTTGAACTATTCAAACTGACAAATTCATGTTTCTTTCGTGTGAAACGGCGATTTATGAGAAATGACGATAAAATTGCTGTTTTAAACTTGCAAAAACATAGAAAAACGGTGTTTTGTACTATTCAAACTGACAAATTCATGTTTCTTTCGTGCGAAACGGTGTATTTTTGTGAAATCACGATAAAATTGCTGCTTTAAACTTGCAAAAACATAGAAAAACGCTGTTTTCAACTATTCAAACTGATAAATTCATGTTTCTTACGTTCGAAACGGTGGATTTTTGTGAAATCACGATAAAATTGCTGCTTTAAACTTGCAAAAACATAGAAAAACGCTGTTTTCAACTATTCAAACTGATAAATTCATGTTTCTTACGTTCGAAACGGTGGATATTTGTGAAATCACGATAAAATTGCTGCTTTAAACTTGCAAAAACATAGAAAAACGCTGTTTTCAACTATTCAAACTGATAAATTCATGTTTCTTACGTTGGAAACGGTGGATTTTTGTGAAATCACGATAAAGTTGCTGTTTTAAACTTGCAAAAACATTGAAAAACGCTGTTTTCAACTATTCAAACTGACAAATTCATGTTTCTTCCGTGCGAAACGGCGATTTATGAGGAATGACGATTATATTGCTGTTTTAAACTTGCAAAAACATAGAAAAACGCTGTTTTCAACTATTCAAACTGATAAATTCATGTTTTTTACGTTCCAAACGGTGGATTTTTGTGAAATCACGATAAAATTGCTGTTTTAAACTTGCAAAAACATTGAAAAACGCTGTTTTCAACTATTCAAACTGACAAATTCATGTTTCTTCCGTGCGAAACGGCGATTTATGAGAAATGACGATAAAATTGCTGTTTTAAACTTGCAAAAACATAGAAAAACGCTGTTTTGAACTATTCAAACTGACAAATTCATGTTTCTTTCGTGCGAAATGGCGATTTATGAGAAATGACGATAAAATTGCTGTTTTAAACTTGCAAAAACATAGAAAAACGCTGTTTTTAACTATTCAAACTGATAAATTCATGTTTCTTACGTTCGAAACGGTGGATTTTTGTGAAATCACGATAAAATTGCTGCTTTAAACTTGCAAAAACATAGAAAAACGCTGTTTTCAACTATTCAAACTGATAAATTCATGTTTCTTTCGTGTGAAACGGCGATTTATGAGAAATGACGATAAAATTGCTGTTTTAAACTTGCAAAAACATAGAAAAACGCTGTTTTCAACTACTCAAATTGATAAATTCATGTTTCTTACGTTCGAAACGGTGGATTTTTGTGAAATCACGATAAAATTGCTGTTTTAAACTTGCAAAAACATAGAAAAACGCTGTTTTGAACTATTTAAACTGATAAATTCATGTTTCTTACGTTGGAAACGGTGTATTTTTGTGAAATCACGATAAAATTGCTGTTTTAAACTTGCAAAAACATTGAAAAACGCTGTTTTCAACTATTCAAACTGACAAATTCATGTTTCTTCCGTGCGAAACGGCGATTTATGAGAAATTACGATAAAATTGCTGTTTTAAACTTGCAAAAACATAGAAAAACGCTGTTTTGAACTATTCAAACTGGCAAATTCATGTTTCTTTCGTGCGAAAGGGCGATTTATGAGAAATGACGATAAAATTGCTGTTTTAAACTTGCAAAAACATAGAAAAACGCTGTTTTCAACTATTCAAACTGATAAATTCATGTTTCTTACGTTCGAAACGGTGGATTTTTGTGAAATCACGATAAAATTGCTGTTTTAAACTTGCAAAAACATAGAAAAACGCTGTTTTCAAATATTCAAACTGACAAATTCATGTTTCTTTCGTGCGAAACGGCGATTTATGAGAAATGACGATAAAATTACTGTTTTTAACTTGCAAAAACAAGAAAAACGCTGTTTTCAACTATTCAAACTGATAAATTCATGTTTCTTACGTTGGAAACGGTGGATTTTTGTGAAATCACGATAAAGTTGCTGTTTTAAACTTGCAAAAACATTGAAAAACGCTGTTTTCAACTATTCAAACTGACAAATTCATGTTTCTTCCGTGCGAAACGGCGATTTATGAGGAATGACGATTATATTGCTGTTTTAAACTTGCAAAAACATAGAAAAACGCTGTTCTGACTATTCAAACTGACAAATTCATGTTTCTTTCGTGTGAAACGGCCATTTATGAGAAATGACGATAAAATTGCTGTTTTAAACTTGCAAAAACATAGAAAAACGCTGTTTTGAACTATTTAAACTGACAAATTCATGTTTCTTTCGTGCGAAACGGCGATTTATGAGAAATGACGATAAAATTGCTGTTTTAAACTTGCAAAAACATAGAAAAACGCTGTTTTCAACTATTCAAACTGATAAATTCATGTTTCTTACGTTCCAAACGGTGGATTTTTGTGAAATCACGATAAAATTGCTGTTTTAAACTTGCAAAAACATTGAAAAACGCTGTTTTCAACTATTCAAACTGACAAATTCATGTTTCTTCCGTGCGAAACGGCGATTTATGAGAAATGACGATAAAATTGCTGTTTTAAACTTGCAAAAACATAGAAAAACGCTGTTTTGAACTATTCAAACTGACAAATTCATGTTTCTTTCGTGCGAAATGGCGATTTATGAGAAATGACGATAAAATTGCTGTTTTAAACTTGCAAAAACATAGAAAAACGCTGTTTTTAACTATTCAAACTGATAAATTCATGTTTCTTACGTTCGAAACGGTGGATTTTTGTGAAATCACGATAAAATTGCTGCTTTAAACTTGCAAAAACATAGAAAAACGCTGTTTTCAACTATTCAAACTGATAAATTCATGTTTCTTTCGTGTGAAACGGCGATTTATGAGAAATGACGATAAAATTGCTGTTTTAAACTTGCAAAAACATAGAAAAACGCTGTTTTCAACTACTCAAATTGATAAATTCATGTTTCTTACGTTCGAAACGGTGGATTTTTGTGAAATCACGATAAAATTGCTGTTTTAAACTTGCAAAAACATAGAAAAACGCTGTTTTGAACTATTCAAACTGATAAATTCATGTTTCTTACGTTGGAAACGGTGTATTTTTGTGAAATCACGATAAAATTGCTGTTTTAAACTTGCAAAAACATTGAAAAACGCTGTTTTCAACTATTCAAACTGACAAATTCATGTTTCTTCCGTGCGAAACGGCGATTTATGAGAAATTACGATAAAATTGCTGTTTTAAACTTGCAAAAACATAGAAAAACGCTGTTTTGAACTATTCAAACTGGCAAATTCATGTTTCTTTCGTGCGAAAGGGCGATTTATGAGAAATGACGATAAAATTGCTGTTTTAAACTTGCAAAAACATAGAAAAACGCTGTTTTCAACTATTCAAACTGATAAATTCATGTTTCTTACGTTCGAAACGGTGGATTTTGTGAAATCACAATAAAATTGCTGTTTTAAACTTGCAAAAACATTGAAAAACGCTGTTTTCAAATATTCAAACTGACAAATTCATGTTTCTTTCGTGCGAAACGGCGATTTATGAGAAATGACGATAAAATTGCTGTTTTAAACTTGCAAAAACATAGAAAAACGCTGTTTTCAACTATTCAAACTGATAAATTCATGTTTATTTCGTGCGAAACGGCGATTTATGAGAAATGACGATAAAATTACTGTTTTTAACTTGCAAAAACAAGAAAAACGCTGTTTTCAACTATTCAAACTGATAAATTCATGTTTCTTACGTTGGAAACGGTGGATTTTTGTGAAATCACGATAAAGTTGCTGTTTTAAACTTGCAAAAACATTGAAAAACGCTGTTTTCAACTATTCAAACTGACAAATTCATGTTTCTTCCGTGCGAAACGGCGATTTATGAGGAATGACGATTATAATGCTGTTTTAAACTTGCAAAAACATAGAAAAACGCTGTTCTGACTATTCAAACTGACAAATTCATGTTTCTTTCGTGTGAAACGGCCATTTATGAGAAATGACGATAAAATTGCTGTTTTAAACTTGCAAAAACAGAAAAACGCTGTTTTGAACTATTTAAACTGACAAATTCATGTTTCTTTCGTGCGAAACGGCGATTTATGAGAAATGACGATAAAATTGCTGTTTTAAACTTGCAAAACATAGAAAAACGCTGTTTTCAACTATTCAAACTGATAAATTCATGTTTCTTACGTTCCAAACGGTGGATTTTTGTGAAATCACGATAAAATTGCTGTTTTAAACTTGCAAAAACATTGAAAAACGCTGTTTTCAACTATTCAAACTGACAAATTCATGTTTCTTCCGTGCGAAACGGCGATTTATGAGAAATGACGATAAAATTGCTGTTTTAAACTTGCAAAAACATAGAAAAACGCTGTTTTGAACTATTCAAACTGACAAATTCATGTTTCTTTCGTGCGAAATGGCGATTTATGAGAAATGACGATAAAATTGCTGTTTTAAACTTGCAAAAACATAGAAAAACGCTGTTTTTAACTATTCAAACTGATAAATTCATGTTTCTTACGTTCGAAACGGTGGATTTTTGTGAAATCACGATAAAATTGCTGCTTTAAACTTGCAAAAACATAGAAAAACGCTGTTTTCAACTATTCAAACTGATAAATTCATGTTTCTTTCGTGTGAAACGGCGATTTATGAGAAATGACGATAAAATTGCTGTTTTAAACTTGCAAAAACATAGAAAAACGCTGTTTTCAACTACTCAAATTGATAAATTCATGTTTCTTACGTTCGAAACGGTGGATTTTTGTGAAATCACGATAAAATTGCTGTTTTAAACTTGCAAAAACATAGAAAAACGCTGTTTTGAACTATTCAAACTGATAAATTCATGTTTCTTACGTTGGAAACGGTGTATTTTTGTGAAATCACGATAAAATTGCTGTTTTAAACTTGCAAAAACATTGAAAAACGCTGTTTTCAACTATTCAAACTGACAAATTCATGTTTCTTCCGTGCGAAACGGCGATTTATGAGAAATTACGATAAAATTGCTGTTTTAAACTTGCAAAAACATAGAAAAACGCTGTTTTGAACTATTCAAACTGGCAAATTCATGTTTCTTTCGTGCGAAAGGGCGATTTATGAGAAATGACGATAAAATTGCTGTTTTAAACTTGCAAAAACATAGAAAAACGCTGTTTTCAACTATTCTAACTGATAAATTCATGTTTCTTACGTTCGAAACGGTGGATTTTTGTGAAATCACGATAAAATTGCTGTTTTAAACTTGCAAAAACATTGAAAAACGCTGTTTTCAAATATTCAAACTGACAAATTCATGTTTCTTTCGTGCGAAACGGCGATTTATGAGAAATGACGATAAAATTGCTGTTTTAAACTTGCAAAAACATAGAAAAACGCTGTTTTCAACTATTCAAACTGATAAATTCATGTTTCTTACTTTCGAAACGGTGGATTTTTGTGAAATCACGATAAAATTGCTGTTTTAAACTTGCAAAAACATAGAAAAACGCTGTTTTCAACTATTCAAACTGATAAATTCATGTTTCTTACTTTCGAAACGGTGGATTTTTGTGAAATCACGATAAAATTGCTGTTTTAAACTTGCAAAAACATAGAAAAACGCTGTTTTCAACTATTCAAACTGATAAATTCATGTTTATTTCGTGCGAAACGGCGATTTATGAGAAATGACGATAAAATTACTGTTTTTAACTTGCAAAAACAAGAAAAACGCTGTTTTCAACTATTCAAACTGATAAATTCATGTTTCTTTAGTTCGAAACGGTGGATTTTTGTGAAATCACGATGAAACTGTTGTTTTAAACTAGCAAAACCAAGAAAACGCTGTTTTCAACAATCTAAACTGACGTATTTAAAATGCTGTTTTAAATTTGCAAAAACATAGAAAACGCTGTTTTGAACTATCCAAACTGACAAATTCAGTTTTGTGGTTTGGGGTTCGAGGTTTGATGTTTGGGGTTGAGGTTTGGGGTTTGAGGTTTGGGGTTCGCGGTTTGAGGTTTGGGTTTGGGGTTCGGTGTATGAGGTTTGGGGTTCGCGGTTTGAGGTTTGGGGTTGGGGTTCGGTGTTTGAGGTTTGGGGTTTGGGGTTTGGGGTTCGAGGTTTGAGGTTTGGGGTTCGAGGTTTGAGGTTTGTGGTTGAGGTTTGGAATTTGAGGTTTGGGGTTGGGGGTTTGAGTTTTGGGCTTTGGGGTTGAGGTTTGGGGTTGAGGTCTAGGGTTGAGGTTTGGGGTTCGAGTTTTGGGCTTTGGGGTTGAGGTTTGGGGTTGAGGTCTAGGGTTGAGGTTTGGGGTTGAGGTTTGGGGTTGAGGTTTGGGGTTGAGGTTTGGGGTTGAGGTTTGGGGTTGAGGTTTGGGGTTTGAGGTTAGGGGTTTGGGGTTGAGGTTTGGGGTTGAGGTTTTAAACTTGCAAAAACATTGAAAAACGCTGTTTTCAACTATTCAAACTGACAAATTCATGTTTATTCCGCGCGAAACGGCGATTTATGAGAAATTACGATAAAATTGCTGTTTTAAACTTGCAAAAACATAGAAAAACGCTGTTTTGAACTATTCAAACGGACAAATTCATGTTTTTTTCGTGTGAAACGGCGATTTATGAGAAATGAAGATAAAATTGCTGTTTTAAACTTGCAAAAACATAGAAAAACGCTGTTTTGAACTATTCAAACTGACAAATTCATGTTTCTTTCCTGCGAAACGGCGATTTATGAGAAATGACGATAAAATTCCTGTTTTAAACTTGCAAAAACATAGAAAAACGCTTTTTTGACTATTAAAACTGACAAATTCATGTTTCTTTCTTGTGAAACGGCGATTTATGAGAAATGACGATAAAATTGCTGTTTTAAACTTGCAAAAACATAGAAAAACGCTGTTTTGAACTATTCAAACTGACAAATTCATGTTTTTTTCGTGCGAAACGGCGATTTATGAGAAATGACGATAAAATTGCTGTTTTAAACTTACAAAAACATAGAAAAACGCTGTTTTGAACTATTCAAACGGACAAATTCATATTTCTTTCGTGTGAAACGGCGATTTATGAGAAATGACGATAAAATTGCTGTTTTAAACTTGCAAAAACATAGAAAAACGCTGTTTTCAACTATTCAAACTGATAAATTCATGTTTCTTACGTTCGAAACGGTGGATTTTTGTGAAATCACGATAAAATTGCTGTTTTAAACTTGCAAAAACATTGAAAAACGCTGTTTTCAAATATTCAAACTGACAAATTCATGTTTCTTTCGTGCGAAACGGCGATTTATGAGAAATGACGATAAAATTGCTGTTTTAAACTTGCAAAAACATAGAAAAACGCTGTTTTCAACTATTCAAACTGATAAATTCATGTTTCTTACTTTCGAAACGGTGGATTTTTGTGAAATCACGATAAAATTGCTGTTTAAACTTGCAAAAACATAGAAAAACGCTGTTTTCAACTATTCAAACTGATAAATTCATGTTTATTTCGTGCGAAACGGCGATTTATGAGAAATGACGATAAAATTACTGTTTTTAACTTGCAAAAACAAGAAAAACGCTGTTTTCAACTATTCAAACTGATAAATTCATGTTTCTTTAGTTCGAAACGGTGGATTTTTGTGAAATCACGATGAAACTGCTGTTTTAAACTAGCAAAACCAAGAAAACGCTGTTTTCAACAATCTAAACTGACGTATTTAAAATGCTGTTTTAAATTTGCAAAAACATAGAAAACGCTGTTTTGAACTATCCAAACTGACAAATTCAGTTTTGTGGTTTGGGGTTCGAGGTTTGATGTTTGGGGTTGAGGTTTGGGGTTTGAGGTTTGGGGTTCGCGGTTTGAGGTTTGGGTTTGGGGTTCGGTGTATGAGGTTTGGGGTTCGCGGTTTGAGGTTTGGGGTTGGGGTTCGGTGTTTGAGGTTTGGGGTTTGGGGTTCAAGGTTTGAGGTTTGGGGTTCGAGGTTTGAGGTTTGGGGTTGAGGTTTGGGGTTTGAGGTTTGGGGTTGGGGGTTCGAGTTTTGAGGTTTGGGGTTGGGGGTTCGAGTTTTGGGCTTTGGGGTTGAGGTTTGGGGTTGAGGTCTAGGGTTGAGGTTTGGAGTTGAGGTTTGGGGTTGAGGTTTGGGGTTGAGGTTTGGGGTTGAGGTTTGGGGTTTGATGTTAAGGATTTGGGGTTCGAAGTTTGAGGTTTGGGGTTTGAGGTTTGGGGTTGGGGGTTCGAGTTTTGGGGTTTGGGGTTGAGGTTTGTGGTTGAGGTTTTAAACTTGCAAAAACATTGTAAAACGCTGTTTTCAACTATTCAAACTGACAAATTCATGTTTATTCCGTGCGAAACGGCGATTTATGAGAAATTACGATAAAATTGCTGTTTTAAACTTGCAAAAACATAGAAAAACGCTGTTTGAACTATTCAAACGGACAAATTCATGTTTTTTTCGTGTGAAACGGCGATTTATGAGAAATGACGATAAAATTGCTGTTTTAAACTTGCAAAAACATAGAAAAACGCAGTTTTGAACTATTCAAACTGACAAATTCATGTTTCTTTCCTGCGAAACGGCGATTTATGAGAAATGACGATAAAATTGCTGTTTTAAACTTGCAAAAACATAGAAAAACGCTGTTTTGAACTATTCAAACTGACAAATTCATGTTTCTTTCGTGCGAAACGGCGATTTATGAGAAATGACGATAAAATTGCTGTTTTAAAATTACAAAAACAGAAAAACGCTGTTTTGAACTATTCAAACGGACAAATTCATGTTTCTTTCGTGTGAAACGGCGATTTATGAGAAATGACGATAAAATTGCTGTTTTAAACTTGCAAAAACATAGAAAAACGCTGTTTTGATTATTCAAACTGACAAATTCATGTTTCTTTCGTGTGAAACGGCGATTTATGAGAAATGACGATAAAATTGCTGTTTTAAACTTGCAAAAACATAGAAAAACTCTGTTTTGACTACTCAAACTGACAAATTCATGTTTCTTTCGTGCGAAACGGCGATTTATGAGAAATGACGATAAAATTGCTGTTTTAAACTTGCAAAAACATAGAAAAACGCTGTTTTCAACTATTCAAACTGATAAATTCATGTTTCTTACGTTCGAAACAGTGGATTTTTGTGAAATCACGATAAAATTGCTGTTTTAAACTTGCAAAAACATAGAAAAACTCTGTTTTGAACTATTCAAACTGATAAATTCATGTTTCTTACGTTGGAAACGGTGGATTTTTGTGAAATCACGTTAAAATTGCTGTTTTAATTTTGCAAAAACATTGAAAAACGATGTTTTGAACTATTCAAACTGACAAATTCATGTTTCTTTCGTGTGAAACGGCAATTTATGAGAAATGACGATAAAATTGCTGTTTTAAACTTGCAAAAACATAGAAAAACACTGTTTTGAACTACTCAAACTGACAAATTCATGTTTCTTCCGTGCGAAACGGCGATTTATGAGAAATTACTATAAAATTGCTGTTTTAAACTTGCAAAAACATAGAAAAACGCTGTTTTGAACTACTCAAACTGACAAATTCATGTTTCTTTCGTGCGAAACGGCGATTTATGATAAATGACGATAAAATTGCTGTTTTAAACTTGCAAAAACATAGAAAAACGCTGTTTTGAACTATTCAAACTGACAAATTCATGTTTCTTTCGTGTGAAACGGCGATTTATGAGAAATGACGATAAAATTGCTGTTTTAAACTTGCAAAAACATAGAAAAACGCTGTTTTGAACTATTCAAACTGATAAATTCATGTTTCTTACGTTTGAAACGGTGGATTTTTGTGAAATCACGATAAAATTACTGTTTTAAACTTGCAAAAACATAGAAAACGCTGTTTTCAACAATCTAAACTGACGTATTTAAAATGCTGTTTTAAACTTGCAAAAACATAGAAAACGCTGTTTTGAACTATCCAAACTGACAAATTCATGTGTCTTTCGTGCGAAACGTCGATTTATGAGAAATGACGATAAGATTGCTGTTTTAAACTTGCAAAAACATAGAAAAACGCTGTTTTGAACTATTCAAACTGATAAATTCATGTTTCTTACGTTGGAAACGGTGGATTTTTGTGAAATCACGTTAAAATTGCTGTTTTAAACTTGCAAAAACATTGAAAAACGATGTTTTTAACTATTCAAACTGACAAATTCATGTTTCTTCCGTGCGAAACGGCGATTTATGAGAAATTACTATAAAATTGCTGTTTTAAACTTGCAAAAACATAGAAAAACGCTGTTTTGAACTATTCAAACTGACAAATTCATGTTTCTTTCGTGTGAAACGGCGATTTATGAGAAATGACGATAAAATTGCTGTTTTAAAATTGCAAAAACATAGAAAAACGCTGTTTTGAACTATTCAAACTGACAAATTCATGTTTCTTTCGTGTGAAACGGCGATTTATGAGAAATGACGATAAAATTGCTGTTTTAAGCTTGCAAAAACATAGAAAAACGCTGTTTTCAACTATTCAAACTGATAAATTCATGTTTCTTACGTTCCAAATGGTGGATTTTTGTGAAATCACGATAAAATTGCTGTTTTAAACTTGCAAAAACATTGAAAAACGCTGTTTTCAACTATTCAAACTGACAAAATCATGTTTCTTCCGTGCGAAACGGCGATTTATGAGAAATTACGATAAAATTGCTGTTTTAAACTTGCATAAACATAGAAAAACGCTGATTTGAACTATTCAAACTGACAAATTCATGTTTCTTTCGTGTGAAACGGCGATTTATGAGAAATGACGATAAAATTGCTGTTTTAAACTTGCAAAAACATAGAAAAACGCTGTTTTGAACTACTCAAACTGACAAATTCATGTTTCTTCCGTGCGAAACGGCGATTTATGAGAAATTACTAGAAAATTGCTGTTTTAAACTTGCAAAAACACAGAAAAACGCTGTTTTGAACTTCTCAAACTGACAAATTCATGTTTCTTTCGTGCGAAACGGCGATTTATGATAAATGACGATAAAATTGCTGTTTTAAACTTGCAAAAACATAGAAAAACGCTGTTTCGAACTATTCAAACTGACAAATTCATGTTTCTTCCGTGCGAAACGGCGATTTATGAGAAATTACGATAAAATTGCTGTTTTAAACTTGCAAAAACATAGAAAAACGCTGTTTTGAACTATTCAAACTGACAAATTCATGTTTCATTCGTGTGAAACGGCAATTTATGAGAAATGACGATAAAATTGCTGTTTTAAACTTGCAAAAACACAGAAAAACGCTGTTTTGAACTTCTCAAACTGACAAATTCATGTTTCTTTCGTGCGAAACGGCGATTTATGATAAATGACGATAAAATTGCTGTTTTAAACTTGCAAAAACATAGAAAAACGCTGTTTCGAACTATTCAAACTGACAAATTTATGTTTCTTTCGTGTGAAACGGCGATTTATGAGAAATGACGATAAAATTGCTGTTTTAAACTTGCAAAAACATAGAAAAACGCTGTTTTGACTATTCAAACTGACAAAATCATGTTTTTTCCGTGCGAAACGGCGATTTATGAGAAATTACGATAAAATTGCTGTTTTAAACTTGCAAAAACATAGAAAAACGCTGTTTTGACTATTCAAACTGACAAAATCATGTTTCTTCCGTGCGAAACGGCGATTTTTGAGAAATTACTATAAAATTGCTGTTTTAAACTTGCAAAAACATAGAAAAACGCTGTTTTGAACTACTCAAACTGACAAATTCATGTTTCTTTCGTGCGAAACGGCGATTTATGATAAATGACGATAAAATTGCTGTTTTAAACTTGCAAAAACATAGAAAAACGCTGTTTTGAACTATTCAAACTGACAAATTCATGTTTCTTTCGTGTGAAACGGCGATTTATGAGAAATGACGATAAAATTGCTGTTTTAAACTTGCAAAAACATAGAAAAACGCTGTTTTGAACTATTCAAACTGATAAATTCATGTTTCTTACGTTGGAAACGGTGGATTTTTGTGAAATTACGATAAAATTGCTGTTTTAAACTTGCAAAAACATTGAAAAACGCTGTTTTCAACTATTCAAACTGACAAATTCATGTTTCTTCCGTGCGAAACGGCGATTTATGAGAAATTACGATAAAATTGCTGTTTTAAACTTGCAAAAACATAGAAAAACGCTGTTTTGAACTATTCAAACCGACAAATTCATGTTTCTTTCGTGCGAAACGGCGATTTATGAGAAATGACGATAAAATTGCTGTTTTAAACTTGCAAAAACATAGAAAAACGCTGTTTTCAACTATTCAAACTGATAAATTCATGTTTCTTACGTTCGAAACGGTGGATTTTTGTGAAATCACGATAAAATTGCTGTTTTAAACTTGCAAAAACATAGAAAACGCAGTTTTCAACAATCTAAACTGACGTATTTAAAATGCTGTTTTAAACTTGCAAAAACATAGAAAACGCTGATTTGAACTGTCCAAACTGACAAATTCATGTGTCTTTCGTGCGAAACGTCGATTTATGAGAAATGACGATAAGATTGCTGTTTTAAACTTGCAAAAACATAGAAAAACGCTGTTTTGAACTATTCAAACTGATAAATTCATGTTTCTTACGTTGGAAACGGTGGATTTTTGTGAAATCACGTTAAAATTGCTGTTTTAAACTTGCAAAAACATTGAAAAACGATGTTTTTAACTATTCAAACTGACAAATTCATGTTTCTTCCGTGCGAAACGGCGATTTATGAGAAATTACTATAAAATTGCTGTTTTAAACTTGCATAAACATAGAAAAACGCTGTTTTGAACTATTCAAACTGACAAATTCATGTTTCTTTCGTGTGAAACGGCAATTTATGAGAAATGGCGATAAAATTGCTGTTTTAAACTTGCAAAAACATAGAAAAACGCTGTTTTGAACTTCTCAAACTGACAAATTCATGTTTCTTTCGTGCGAAACGGCGATTTATGATAAATGACGATAAAATTGCTGTTTTAAACTTGCAAAAACATAGAAAAACGCTGTTTCGAACTATTCAAACTGACAAATTTATGTTTCTTTCGTGTGAAACGGCGATTTATGAGAAATGAAGATAAAATTGCTGTTTTAAACTTGCAAAAACATAGAAAAACGCTGTTTTGAACTATTCAAACTGACAAATTCATGTTTCTTTCGTGCGAAACGGCGATTTATGAGAAATGACGATTAAATTGCTGTTTTAAACTTGCAAAAACATAGAAAAACGCTGTTTTCAACTATTCAGACTGATAAATTTATGTTTCTTTCGTGTGAAACGGCGATTTATGAGAAATGACGATAAAATTGCTGTTTTAAACTTGCAAAAACATAGAAAAACGCTGTTTTGAACTATTCAAACTGACAAATTCATGTTTCTTTCGTGCGAAACGGCGATTTATGAGAAATGACGATAAAATTGCTGTTTTAAACTTGCAAAAACATAGAAAAACGCTGTTTTGACTATTCAAACTGATAAATTCATGTTTCTTACGTTCGAAACGGTGGATTTTTGTGAAATCACGATAAAATTGCTGTTTTAAGCTTCAAAAACATAGAAAAACGCTGTTTTGAACTATTCAAACTGATAAATTCATGTTTCTTACGTTGGAAACAGTGGATTTTTGTGAAATTACGATAAAATTGCAGTTTTAAACTTGCAAAAACATTGAAAAACGCTGTTTTCAACTATTCAAACTGACAAATTCATGATTCTTCCGTGCGAAACGGCGATTTATGAGAAATGACGATAAAATTGCTGTTTTAAACTTGCAAAAACATAGAAAAACGCTGTTTTCAACTATTCAAACTGATAAATTCATGTTTCTTACGTTCGAAACGGTGGATTTTTGTGAAATCACGATAAAATTGCTGTTTTAAACTTGCAAAAACATAGAAAACGCTGTTTTCAACAATCTAAACTGACGTATTTAAAATGCTGTTTTAAACTTGCAAAAACATAGAAAACGCTGTTTTGAACTATCCAAACTGAAAAATTCATGTGTCTTTCGTGCGAAACGGCGATTTATGAGAAATGACGATAAAATTGCTGTTTTAAACTCGCAAAAACATAGAAAAACGCTGTTTTGAACTATTCAAACTGATAAATTCATGTTTCTTACGTTGGAAACGGTGGATTTTTGTGAAATCACGTTAAAATTGCTGTTTTAAACTTGCAAAAACATTGAAAAACGATGTTTTTAACTATTCAAACTGACAAATTCATGTTTCTTCCGTGCGAAACGGCGATTTATGAGAAATTACTATAAAATTGCTGTTTTAAACTTGCATAAACATAGAAAAACGCTGTTTTGAACTATTCAAACTGACAAATTCATGTTTCTTTCGTGTGAAACTGCAATTTATGAGAAATGACGATAAAATTGCTGTTTTAAACTTGCAAAAACATAGAAAAACGCTGTTTTGAACTTCTCAAACTGACAAATTCATGTTTCTTTCGTGCGAAACGGCGATTTATGATAAATGACGATAAAATTGCTGTTTTAAACTTGCAAAAACATAGAAAAACGCTGTTTCGAACTATTCAAACTGACAAATTTATGTTTCTTTCGTGTGAAACGGCGATTTATGAGAAATGACGATAAAATTGCTGTTTTAAACTTGCAAAAACATAGAAAAACGCTGTTTTGAACTATTCAAACTGACAAATTCATGTTTCTTTCGTGCGAAACGGCGATTTATGAGAAATGACGATAAAATTGCTGTTTTAAACTTGCAAAAACATAGAAAAACGCTGTTTTGACTATTCAAACTGATAAATTCATGTTTCTTACGTTCGAAACGGTGGATTTTTGTGAAATCACGATAAAATTGCTGTTTTAAGCTTCAAAAACATAGAAAAACGCTGTTTTGAACTATTCAAACTGATAAATTCATGTTTCTTACGTTGGAAACAGTGGATTTTTGTGAAATTACGATAAAATTGCAGTTTTAAACTTGCAAAAACATTGAAAAACGCTGTTTTCAACTATTCAAACTGACAAATTCATGATTCTTCCGTGCGAAACGGCGATTTATGAGAAATGACGATAAAATTGCTGTTTTAAACTTGCAAAAACATAGAAAAACGCTGTTTTGAACTATTCAAACGGACAAATT
This sequence comes from Poecilus cupreus, assembly GCA_963942605.1. NCBI lineage: Eukaryota > Metazoa > Arthropoda > Insecta > Coleoptera > Carabidae > Poecilus > Poecilus cupreus. The sequence continues at coordinate 14,225 of CAWWDY010000596.1, read as the reverse complement.
CATGTTTCTTTCGTGTGAAACGGCGATTAATGAGAAATGACGATAAAATTGCTGTTTTAAACTTGCAAAAACATAGAAAAACGCTGTTTTGAACTATTCAAACTGACAAATTCATGTTTCTTTCGTGCGAAACGGCGATTTATGAGAAATGACAATAAAATTGCTGTTTTAAACTTGCAAAAACATAGAAAAACGCTGTTTTTACTATTCAAACTGACAAATTCATGTTTCTTTCGTGTGAAACGGCGATTTATGAGAAATGACGATAAAATTGCTGTTTTAAACTTGCAAAAACATAGAAAAACGCTGTTTTCAACTATTCAAACTGATAAATTCATGTTTCTTACGTTCGAAACGGTGGATTTTTGTGAAATCACGATAAAATTGCTGTTTTAAACTTGCAAAAACATAGAAAACGCTGTTTTCAACAATCTAAACTGACGTATTTAAAATGCTGTTTTAAACTTGCAAAAACATAGAAAACGCTGTTTTGAACTATCCAAACTGAAAAATTCATGTGTCTTTCGTGCGACACGGCGATTTATGAGAAATGACGATAAAATTGCTGTTTTAAACTCGTAAAAACATAGAAAAACGCTGTTTTGATCTATTCAAACTGACAAATTCATGTTTCTTTCGTGCGAAACGGCGATTTATGAGAAATGACGATAAAATTGCTGTTTTAAACTTGCAAAAACATAGAAAAACGCTGTTTTCAACTATTCAAACTGATAAATTCATGTTTCTTACGTTCGAAACGGTGGATTTTTGTGAAATCACGATAAAATTGCTGTTTTAAACTTGCAAAAACATAGAAAACGCTGTTTTCAACAATCTAAACTGACGTATTTAAAATGCTGTTTTAAACTTGCAAAAACATAGAAAACGCTGTTTTGAACTATCCAAACTGAAAAATTCATGTGTCTTTCGTGCGAAACGTCGATTTTTGAGAAATGACGATAAGATTGCTGTTTTAAACTTGCAAAAACATAGAAAAACGCTGTTTTGAACTATTCAAACTGATAAATTCATGTTTCTTACGTTGGAAACGGTGGATTTTTGTGAAATCACGTTAAAATTGCTGTTTTAAACTTGCAAAAACATTGAAAAACGATGTTTTTAACTATTCAAACTGACAAATTCATGTTTCTTCCGTGCGAAACGGCGATTTATGAGAAATTACTATAAAATTGCTGTTTTAAACTTGCAAAAACATAGAAAAACGCTGTTTTGAACTATTCAAACTGACAAATTCATGTTTGTTTCGTGTGAAACGGCGATTTATGAGAAATGACGATAAAATTGCTGTTTTAAACTTGCAAAAACATAGAAAAACGCTCTTTTGAACTATTCAAACTGACAAATTCATGTTTCTTTCGTGTGAAACGGCGATTTATGAGAAATGACGATAAAATTGCTGTATTAAGCTTGCAAAAACATAGAAAAACGCTGTTTTGAACTATTCAAACTGACAAATTCATGTTTCTTTCGTGCGAAACGGCGATTTATGACAAATGACGATAAAATTGCTGTTTTAAACTTGCAAAAACATAGAAAAACGCTGTTTTCAACTATTCAAACTGATAAATTCATGTTTCTTACGTTCCAAACGGTGGATTTTTGTGAAATCACGATAAAATTGCTGTTTTAAACATGCAAAAACATTGAAAAACGCTGTTTTCAACTATTCAAACTGACAAAATCATGTTTCTTCCGTGCGAAACGGCGATTTATGAGAAATTACGATAAAATTGCTGTTTTAAACTTGCATAAACATAGAAAAACGCTGTTTTGAACTATTCAAACTGACAAATTCATGTTTCTTCCGTGCGAAACGGCGATTTATGAGAAATGACGATAAAATTGCTGTTTTAAACTTGCAAAAACATAGAAAAACGCTGTTTTGAACTACTCAAACTGACAAATTCATGTTTCTTCCGTGCGAAACGGCGATTTATGAGAAATTACTATAAAATTGCTGTTTTAAACTTGCAAAAACATAGAAAAACGCTGTTTTGAACTATTCAAACTGACAAATTCATGTTTCTTTCGTGCGAAACGGCGATTTATGAGAAATTACGATAAAATTGCTGTTTTAAACTTGCAAAAACATAGAAAAACGCTGTTTTGAACTATTCAAACTGACAAATTCATGTTTCTTTCGTGTGAAACGGCGATTTATGAGAAATGACGATAAAATTGCTGTATTAAGCTTGCAAAAACATAGAAAAACGCTGTTTTGAACTATTCAAACTGACAAATTCATGTTTCTTTCGTGCGAAACTGCGATTTATGACAAATGACGATAAAATTGCTGTTTTAAACTTGCAAAAACATAGAAAAACGCTGTTTTCAACTATTCAAACTGATAAATTCATGTTTCTTACGTTCCAAACGGTGGATTTTTGTGAAATCACGATAAAATTGCTGTGTTAAACTTGCAAAAACATTGAAAAACGCTGTTTTCAACTATTTAAACTGACAAAATCATGTTTCTTCCGTGCGAAACGGCGATTTATGAGAAATTACGATAAAATTGCTGTTTTAAACTTGCATAAACATAGAAAAACGCTGTTTTGACTATTCAAACTGATAAATTCATGTTTCTTACGTTCGAAACGGTGGATTTTTGTGAAATCACGATAAAATTGCTGTTTTAAGCTTCAAAAACATAGAAAAACCCTGTTTTGAACTATTCAAACTGATAAATTCATGTTTCTTACGTTGGAAACAGTGGATTTTTGTGAAATTACGATAAAATTGCAGTTTTAAACTTGCAAAAACATTGAAAAACGCTGTTTTCAACTATTCAAACTGACAAATTCATGATTCTTCCGTGCGAAACGGCGATTTATGAGAAATGACGATAAAATTGCTGTTTTAAACTTGCAAAAACATAGAAAAACGCTGTTTTGAACTATTCAAACGGACAAATTCATGTTTGTTTCGTGTGAAACGCCGATTTATGAGAAATTACGATAAATTGCTGTTTTAAACTTGCATAAACATAGAAAACCGCTGTTTTGACTATTCAAACTGATAAATTCATGTTTCTTACGTTCGAAACGGTGGATTTTTGTATAATCACGATAAAATTGCTGTTTTAAGCTTCAAAAACATAGAAAACCCCTGTTTTGAACTATTCAAACTGATAAATTCATGTTTCTTACGTTGGAAACAGTGGATTTTTGTGAAATTACGATAAAATTGCAGTTTTAAACTTGCAAAAACATTGAAAAACGCTGTTTTCAACTATTCAAACTGACAAATTCATGATTCTTCCGTGCGAAACGGCGATTTATGAGAAATGACGATAAAATTGCTGTTTTAAACTTGCAAAAACATAGAAAAACGCTGTTTTGAACTATTCAAACGGACAAATTCATGTTTCTTTCGTGTGAAACGGCGATTAATGAGAAATGACGATAAAATTGCTGTTTTAAACTTGCAAAAACATAGAAAAACGCTGTTTTGAACTATTCAAACTGACAAATTCATGTTTCTTTCGTGCGAAACGGCGATTTATGAGAAATGACAATAAAATTGCTGTTTTAAACTTGCAAAAACATAGAAAAACGCTGTTTTTACTATTCAAACTGACAAATTCATGTTTCTTTCGTGTGAAACGGCGATTTATGAGAAATGACGATAAAATTGCTGTTTTAAACTTGCAAAAACATAGAAAAACGCTGTTTTCAACTATTCAAACTGATAAATTCATGTTTCTTACGTTCGAAACGGTGGATTTTTGTGAAATCACGATAAAATTGCTGTTTTAAACTTGCAAAAACATAGAAAACGCTGTTTTCAACAATCTAAACTGACGTATTTAAAATGCTGTTTTAAACTTGCAAAAACATAGAAAACGCTGTTTTGAAATATCCAAACTGAAAAATTCATGTGTCTTTCGTGCGACACGGCGATTTATGAGAAATGACGATAAAATTGCTGTTTTAAACTCGTAAAAACATAGAAAAACGCTGTTTTGATCTATTCAAACTGACAAAAACATGTTTCTTTCGTGCGAAACGGCGATTTATGAGAAATGACGATAAAATTGCTGTTTTAAACTTGCAAAAACATAGAAAAACGCTGTTTTCAACTATTCAAACTGATAAATTCATGTTTCTTACGTTCGAAACGGTGGATTTTTGTGAAATCACGATAAAATTGCTGTTTTAAACTTGCAAAAACATAGAAAACGCTGTTTTCAACAATCTAAACTGACGTATTTAAAATGCTGTTTTAAACTTGCAAAAACATAGAAAACGCTGTTTTGAACTATCCAAACTGAAAAATTCATGTGTCTTTCGTGCGAAACGTCGATTTTTGAGAAATGACGATAAGATTGCTGTTTTAAACTTGCAAAAACATAGAAAAACGCTGTTTTGAACTATTCAAACTGATAAATTCATGTTTCTTACGTTGGAAACGGTGGATATTTGTGAAATCACGTTAAAATTGCTGTTTTAAACTTGCAAAAACATTGAAAAACGATGTTTTTAACTATTCAAACTGACAAATTCATGTTTCTTCCGTGCGAAACGGCGATTTATGAGAAATTACTATAAAATTGCTGTTTTAAACTTGCAAAAACATAGAAAAACGCTGTTTTGAACTATTTAAACTGACAAATTCATGTTTGTTTCGTGTGAAACGGCGATTTATGAGAAATGACGATAAAATTGCTGTTTTAAACTTGCAAAAACATAGAAAAACGCTGTTTTGAACTATTCAAACTGACAAATTCATGTTTCTTTCGTGTGAAACGGCGATTTATGAGAAATGACGATAAAATTGCTGTATTAAGCTTGCAAAAACATAGAAAAACGCTGTTTTGAACTATTCAAACTGACAAATTCATGTTTCTTTCGTGCGAAACTGCGATTTATGACAAATGACGATAAAATTGCTGTTTTAAACTTGCAAAAACATAGAAAAACGCTGTTTTCAACTATTCAAACTGATAAATTCATGTTTCTTACGTTCCAAACGGTGGATTTTTGTGAAATCACGATAAAATTGCTGTGTTAAACTTGCAAAAACATTGAAAAACGCTGTTTTCAACTATTTAAACTGACAAAATCATGTTTCTTCCGTGCGAAACGGCGATTTATGAGAAATTACGATAAAATTGCTGTTTTAAACTTGCATAAACATAGAAAAACGCTGTTTTGACTATTCAAACTGATAAATTCATGTTTCTTACGTTCGAAACGGTGGATTTTTGTGAAATCACGATAAAATTGCTGTTTTAAGCTTCAAAAACATAGAAAAACCCTGTTTTGAACTATTCAAACTGATAAATTCATGTTTCTTACGTTGGAAACAGTGGATTTTTGTGAAATTACGATAAAATTGCAGTTTTAAACTTGCAAAAACATTGAAAAACGCTGTTTTCAACTATTCAAACTGACAAATTCATGATTCTTCCGTGCGAAACGGCGATTTATGAGAAATGACGATAAAATTGCTGTTTTAAACTTGCAAAAACATAGAAAAACGCTGTTTTGAACTATTCAAACGGACAAATTCATGTTTGTTTCGTGTGAAACGCCGATTTATGAGAAATTACGATAAATTGCTGTTTTAAACTTGCATAAACATAGAAAACCGCTGTTTTGACTATTCAAACTGATAAATTCATGTTTCTTACGTTCGAAACGGTGGATTTTTGTGAAATCACGATAAAATTGCTGTTTTAAGCTTCAAAAACATAGAAAACCCCTGTTTTGAACTATTCAAACTGATAAATTCATGTTTCTTACGTTGGAAACAGTGGATTTTTGTGAAATTACGATAAAATTGCAGTTTTAAACTTGCAAAAACATTGAAAAACGCTGTTTTCAACTATTCAAACTGACAAATTCATGATTCTTCCGTGCGAAACGGCGATTTATGAGAAATGACGATAAAATTGCTGTTTTAAACTTGCAAAAACATAGAAAAACGCTGTTTTGAACTATTCAAACGGACAAATTCATGTTTCTTTCGTGTGAAACGGCGATTAATGAGAAATGACGATAAAATTGCTGTTTTAAACTTGCAAAAACATAGAAAAACGCTGTTTTGAACTATTCAAACTGACAAATTCATGTTTCTTTCGTGCGAAACGGCGATTTATGAGAAATGACAATAAAATTGCTGTTTTAAACTTGCAAAAACATAGAAAAACGCTGTTTTTACTATTCAAACTGACAAATTCATGTTTCTTTCGTGTGAAACGGCGATTTATGAGAAATGACGATAAAATTGCTGTTTTAAACTTGCAAAAACATAGAAAAACGCTGTTTTCAACTATTCAAACTGATAAATTCATGTTTCTTACGTTCGAAACGGTGGATTTTTGTGAAATCACGATAAAATTGCTGTTTTAAACTTGCAAAAACATAGAAAACGCTGTTTTCAACAATCTAAACTGACGTATTTAAAATGCTGTTTTAAACTTGCAAAAACATAGAAAACGCTGTTTTGAACTATCCAAACTGAAAAATTCATGTGTCTTTCGTGCGACACGGCGATTTATGAGAAATGACGATAAAATTGCTGTTTTAAACTCGTAAAAACATAGAAAAACGCTGTTTTGATCTATTCAAACTGACAAAAACATGTTTCTTTCGTGCGAAACGGCGATTTATGAGAAATGACGATAAAATTGCTGTTTTAAACTTGCAAAAACATAGAAAAAACGCTGTTTTCAACTATTCAAACTGATAAATTCATGTTTCTTACGTTCGAAACGGTGGATTTTTGTGAAATCACGATAAAATTGCTGTTTTAAACTTGCAAAAACATAGAAAACGCTGTTTTCAACAATCTAAACTGACGTATTTAAAATGCTGTTTTAAACTTGCAAAAACATAGAAAACGCTGTTTTGAACTATCCAAACTGAAAAATTCATGTGTCTTTCGTGCGAAACGTCGATTTTTGAGAAATGACGATAAGATTGCTGTTTTAAACTTGCAAAAACATAGAAAAACGCTGTTTTGAACTATTCAAACTGATAAATTCATGTTTCTTACGTTGGAAACGGTGGATATTTGTGAAATCACGTTAAAATTGCTGTTTTAAACTTGCAAAAACATAGAAAAACGATGTTTTTAACTATTCAAACTGACAAATTCATGTTTCTTCCGTGCGAAACGGCGATTTATGAGAAATTACTATAAAATTGCTGTTTTAAACTTGCAAAAACATAGAAAAACGCTGTTTTGAACTATTCAAACTGACAAATTCATGTTTGTTTCGTGTGAAACGGCGATTTATGAGAAATGACGATAAAATTGCTGTTTTAAACTTGCAAAAACATAGAAAAACGCTGTTTTGAACTATTCAAACTGACAAATTCATGTTTCTTTCGTGTGAAACGGCGATTTATGAGAAATGACGATAAAATTGCTGTATTAAGCTTGCAAAAACATAGAAAAACGCTGTTTTGAACTATTCAAACTGACAAATTCATGTTTCTTTCGTGCGAAACGGCGATTTATGACAAATGACGATAAAATTGCTGTTTTAAACTTGCAAAAACATAGAAAAACGCTGTTTTCAACTATTCAAACTGATAAATTCATGTTTCTTACGTTCCAAACGGTGGATTTTTGTGAAATCACGATAAAATTGCTGTTTTAAACATGCAAAAACATTGAAAAACGCTGTTTTCAACTATTCAAACTGACAAAATCATGTTTCTTCCGTGCGAAACGGCGATTTATGAGAAATTACGATAAAATTGCTGTTTTAAACTTGCATAAACATAGAAAAACGCTGTTTTGAACTATTCAAACTGACAAATTCATGTTTCTTCCGTGCGAAACGGCGATTTATGAGAAATGACGATAAAATTGCTGTTTTAAACTTGCAAAAACATAGAAAAACGCTGTTTTGAACTACTCAAACTGACAAATTCATGTTTCTTCCGTGCGAAACGGCGATTTATGAGAAATTACTATAAAATTGCTGTTTTAAAATTGCAAAAACATAGAAAAACGCTGTTTTGAACTATTCAAACTGACAAATTCATGTTTCTTCCGTGCGAAACGGCGATTTATGAGAAATTACGATAAAATTGCTGTTTTAAACTTGCAAAAACATAGAAAAACGCTGTTTTGAACTATTCAAACTGACAAATTCATGTTTCTTTCGTGTGAAACGGCGATTTATGACAAATGACGATAAAATTGCTGTATTAAGCTTGCAAAAACATAGAAAAACGCTGTTTCGAACTATTCAAACTGACAAATTCATGTTTCTTTCGTGCGAAACTGCGATTTATGACAAATGACGATAAAATTGCTGTTTTAAACTTGCAAAAACATAGAAAAACGCTGTTTTCAACTATTCAAACTGATAAATTCATGTTTCTTACGTTCCAAACGGTGGATTTTTGTGAAATCACGATAAAATTGCTGTGTTAAACTTGCAAAAACATTGAAAAACGCTGTTTTCAACTATTTAAACTGACAAAATCATGTTTCTTCCGTGCGAAACGGCGATTTATGAGAAATTACGATAAAATTGCTGTTTTAAACTTGCATAAACATAGAAAAACGCTGTTTTGAACTATTCAAACTGACAAATTTATGTTTCTTCCGTGCGAAACGGCGATTTATGAGAAATGACGATAAAATTGCTGTTTTAAACTTGCAAAAACATAGAAAAACGCTGTTTTGAACTACTCAAACTGACAAATTCATGTTTCTTCCGTGCGAAACGGCGATTTATGAGAAATTACTATAAAATTGCTGTTTTAAACTTGCAAAAACATAGAAAAACGCTGTTTTGAACTATTCAAACTGACAAATTCATGTTTCTTCCGTGCGAAACGGCGATTTATGAGAAATTACGATAAAATTGCTGTTTTAAACTTGCAAAAACATAGAAAAACGCTGTTTTGAACTATTTAAACTGACAAATTCATGTTTCTTTCGTGTGAAACGGCAATTTATGAGAAATGACGATAAAATTGCTGTTTTAAACTTGCAAAAACATAGAAAAACGCTGTTTTGAACTTCTCAAACTGACAAATTCATGTTTCTTTCGTGCGAAACGGCGATTTATGATAAATGACGATAAAATTGCTGTTTTAAACTTGCAAAAACATAGAAAAACGCTGTTTCGAACTATTCAAAATGACAAATTTATGTTTCTTTCGTGTGAAACGGCGATTTATGATAAATGACGATAAAATTGCTGTTTTAAACTTGCAAAAACATAGAAAAACGCTGTTTTGAACTATTCAAACTGACAAATTCATGTTTCTTTCGTGCGAAACGGCGATTTATGAGAAATGACGATAAAATTGCTGTTTTAAACTTGCAAAAACATAGAAAAACGCTGTTTTGAACTATTCAAACTGACAAATTCATGTTTCTTTCGTGCGAAACGGCGATTTATGAGAAATGACGATAAAATTGCTGTTTTAAACTTGCAAAAACATAGAAAAACGCTGTTTTCAACTATTCAAACTGATAAATTCATGTTTCTTACGTTCGAAACGGTGGATTTTTGTGAAATCACGATAAAATTGCTGTTTTAAACTTGTAAAAAAATAGAAAAACGCTGTTTTGAACTATTCAAACTGATAAATTCATGTTTCTTACGTTGGAAACGGTGGATTTTTGTGAAATCACGTTAAAATTGCTGTTTTAAACTTGCAAAAACATTGAAAAACAATGTTTTTAACTATTCAAACTGACAAATTCATGTTTCTTCCGTGCGAAACGGCGATTTATGAGAAATGACGATAAAATTGCTGTTTTAAACTTGCATAAACATAGAAAAACGCTGTTTTGAACTATTCAAACTGACAAATTTATGTTTCTTCCGTGCGAAACGGCGATTTATGAGAAATGACGATAAAATTGCTGTTTTAAACTTGCAAAAACATAGAAAAACGCTGTTTTGAACTACTCAAACTGACAAATTCATGTTTCTTCCGTGCGAAACGGCGATTTATGAGAAATTACTATAAAATTGCTGTTTTAAACTTGCAAAAACATAGAAAAACGCTGTTTTGAACTATTCAAACTGACAAATTCATGTTTCTTCCGTGCGAAACGGCGATTTATGAGAAATTACGATAAAATTGCTGTTTTAAACTTGCAAAAACATAGAAAAACGCTGTTTTGAACTATTTAAACTGACAAATTCATGTTTCTTTCGTGTGAAACGGCAATTTATGAGAAATGACGATAAAATTGCTGTTTTAAACTTGCAAAAACATAGAAAAACGCTGTTTTGAACTTCTCAAACTGACAAATTCATGTTTCTTTCGTGCGAAACGGCGATTTATGATAAATGACGATAAAATTGCTGTTTTAAACTTGCAAAAACATAGAAAAACGCTGTTTCGAACTATTCAAAATGACAAATTTATGTTTCTTTCGTGTGAAACGGCGATTTATGAGAAATGACGATAAAATTGCTGTTTTAAACTTGCAAAAACATAGAAAAACGCTGTTTTGAACTATTCAAACTGACAAATTCATGTTTCTTTCGTGCGAAACGGCGATTTATGAGAAATGACGATAAAATTGCTGTTTTAAACTTGCAAAAACATAGAAAAACGCTGTTTTCAACTATTCAGACTGATAAATTTATGTTTCTTTCGTGTGAAACGGCGATTTATGAGAAATAACGATAAAATTGCTGTTTTAAACTTGCAAAAACATAGAAAAACGCTGTTTTGAACTATTCAAACTGACAAATTCATGTTTCTTTCGTGCGAAACGGCGATTTATGAGAAATGACGATAAAATTGCTGTTTTAAACTTGCAAAAACATAGAAAAACGCTGTTTTGACTATTCAAACTGATAAATTCATGTTTCTTACGTTCGAAACGGTTGATTTTTGTGAAATCACGATAAAATTGCTGTTTTAAGCTTCAAAAACATAGAAAAACGCTGTTTTCAACTATTCAAACTGATAAATTCATGTTTCTTACGTTGGAAACGGTGGATTTTTGTGAAATTACGATAAAATTGCAGTTTTAAACTTGCAAAAACATTGAAAAACGCTGTTTTCAACTATTCAAACTGACAAATTCATGATTCTTCCGTGCGAAACGGCGATTTATGAGAAATGACGATAAAATTGCTGTTTTAAACTTGCAAAAACATAGAAAAACGCTGTTTTGAACTATTCAAACTGGCAAATTCATGTTTCTTTCGTGTGAAACGGCGATTTATGAGAAATGACGATAAAATTGCTGTTTTAAACTTGCAAAAACATAGAAAAACGCTGTTTTGAACTATTCAAACGGACAAATTCATGTTTCTTTCGTGTGAAACGGCGATTTATGATAAATGACGATAAAATTGCTGTTTTAAACTTGCAAAAACATAGAAAAACGCTGTTTTGAACTATTCAAACTGACAAATTCATGTTTCTTTCGTGCGAAACGGCGATTTATGAGAAATGACGATAAAATTGCTGTTTTAAACTTGCAAAAACATAGAAAAACGCTGTTTTGAACTATTCAAACTGACAAATTCATGTTTCTTTCGTGCGAAACGGCGATTTATGAGAAATGACGATAAAATTGCTGTTTTAAACTTGCAAAAACATAGAAAAACGCTGTTTTCAACTATTCAAACTGATAAATTCATGTTTCTTACGTTCGAAACGGTGGATTTTTGTGAAATCACGATAAAATTGCTGTTTTAAACTTGTAAAAAAATAGAAAAACGCTGTTTTGAACTATTCAAACTGATAAATTCATGTTTCTTACGTTGGAAACGGTGGATTTTTGTGAAATCACGTTAAAATTGCTGTTTTAAACTTGCAAAAACATTGAAAAACAATGTTTTTAACTATTCAAACTGACAAATTCATGTTTCTTCCGTGCGAAACGGCGATTTATGAGAAATTACTATAAAATTGCTGTTTTAAACTTGCAAAAACATAGAAAAACGCTGTTTTCAACTATTCAAACTGATAAATTCATGTTTCTTACGTTCCAAACGGTGGATTTTTGTGAAATCACGATAAAATTGCTGTTTTAAACTTGCAAAAACATTGAAAAACGCTGTTTTCAACTATTCAACTGACAAAATCATGTTTCTTCCGTGCGAAACGGCGATTTATGAGAAATTACGATAAAATTGCTGTTTTAAACTTGCAAAAACATAGAAAAACGCTGTTTTGAACTATTCAAACTGACAAATTCATGTTTCTTTCGTGTGAAACGGCGATTTATGAGAAATGACGATAAAATTGCTGTTTAAACTTGCAAAAACATAGAAAAACGCTGTTTTGAACTACTCAAACTGACAAATTCATGTTTCTTCCGTGCGAAACGGCGATTTATGAGAAATTACTATAAAATTGCTGTTTCAAACTTGCAAAAACATAGAAAAACGCTGTTTTGAACTATTCAAACTGCCAAATCATGTTTCTTTCGTGTGAAACGGCGATTTATGAGAAATGACGATAAAATTGCTGTTTTAAACTTGCAAAAACATAGAAAAAACGCAGTTTTGAACTATTCAAACTGACAAATTCAAGTTTCTTTCGTGTAAAACGGCGATTTATGAGAAATGACGACACACATGTGGTTTCACTTTTGGAATTTTGAGCCATTGGCTCTCTTTATTCCGAATTCAGTTGTTTAATGTTGATTTGATACGGGCTGCTATAGCCCTTCCGGTTTAATCGGATGGCAGTCAGTGGTGATAATTTCTCTATGTGTCACTGAGAAAATGTTTCGGGCGCCGAACTCTGTACGGTGCCATCTCGTCGTAGTCGACTGACTGTCGTACGAGAATGTTTTCATGCACACTCATACCACCAAAAACTTTGGTGGCTTGTGTGAGCATGAATTCACGGACTGTTGTGACCTTGAGGTCGCGGTGAATCGTGGCGTTTCGGACGTACCAAGGAGCGTTGGTTATTATCCTCAGGGCTCGGTTTTGAAAAACCTGAAGCTTTTTCAACTGCCGTGGAGTAGCGCAGCCCCATGCTGGTGCCGCGTACAGCAGTTGAGGTCTGATGATGGTCTTGTAGACCCTCAACTTGTTAGCGAGCGATAGTTCGCTCTTTCGTCCGATCAGCGGCAGCAGCCGCATCATGGTTAGTTTCGCTTTCTGCACGGCAGATTGAATGTGGCTATGGAAATTAGCCCGCTGGTCGATGATTGCTCTAAGGTACGTCACCTTGTCGCGCCAGGGTATCGGATTCCCGAACATCACTAGACTGCCATGCGGTTTGAGCCGCCTCCTCGTGATGAGTATGGCAGTGCTCTTGTCCGGATTCACAGCTACCCTCCACTTGATGCACCAGCGCTCCACAGCATTGACTGCTTGTTGGAGTCGCTTTGTCACAAGTTTCGGGCTGTGGCTCTGGCTAAGCAAGGCCGTATCATCTGCGTATTGCGCAAGGCTAGTGTTGTCCTCCATCTTCGGCATGTCACTGACGAAGATGTTGAAGAGGAGTGGTGAGATCACCGAACCTTGCGCTACGCCCGTTGTCGCTGTACGCTCGTTGGAGAGCGCTCCGTCGAACCTAACCCGAAACTTCCTCCGACTGAGGTAAGATTCAATAACTTGCACCAAGTACAGTGGATACTTGAGCTGCAGCAGCTTCGCTAGAAGCCCTCTGTGCCACACTTTATCAAACGCTTTGGCTACGTCCAAGAACACACCACCGGTGGCCATCTTCTTGTTAAGCCCACTCGTAGCATATTCCACGACTCCGGAGGAATTATATTGTTGTCGACCGTGTGCTGCAGAAGCAGCTCATAAAGAACCTTCTCGGCCACTTTGGCCAGCAGGTTCAACAGGCTGATTGGTCTGTGATTCTCCGGAAACTTGGCATCTTTGCCTGGCTTCGGGATGGTGATAACAGTGTCTTGTTTCCAGAAGATGGAAAGTGTCTCAGACGTAGTGTAGCATTGATTATGTTTGTCAGTGCGACAACAGCTCTGGGTGACAGAGCTCTAAGCGCAGCGCCTGGAATCCCGTCAGGGTCAGGCGCTTTGCGGATTTTAGTCTGCTGCAGCAAGTGTGCAACTTTCTTGGGCGTGGTAAATTTTATCGGCGAGTGCTGGGTTTCTCGCATTTTCCTGGCAACTTTACGATTTGTGCTGATGATGAAGTCAAGATCAGCATGTTCGTAGTTGGGCGAACATTGGCGCTCGAGGCTCTCTGCAATAGCTTCGGCTTTGTCTGAAGCCGTATATTGCAGACCTCCAGTGCTGTGAATCACTCGGGCTGGTGCCTTTTT
>CAWWDY010000595.1:0-78700 GCA_963942605.1 Poecilus cupreus | reverse complement strand
AAGTATTTAAACTGTCATATTTATGTTTCTGTCGTGTATAATGGCTAATGTTGGTGATATCAAGATAAAATTGCTGTTTTAAGCACGCAAAAGCATACAAAACACCGTTTTCAAGTATTTAAACTGTCATTTTCATGTATATGTCGTGTGTAATGGCTTATGTTTGCAAAATCAAGATAAAATAGCTGTTTTCAGCTTGCAAAAACATACAAAATGCTGTTCTCAAGTATTTAAATTGTCATATTCAAGTTTTTGTCGTGTATAATGGCTAATGTTGGTGATATCAAGATAAAATTGCTGTTTTAAGCACGCAAAAGCATACAAAACACCGTTTTCAAGTATTTAAATTGTCATATTCATGTATATGTCGTGTGTAATGGCTTATGTTTGCAAAATCTAGATAAAATAGCTGTTTTCAGCTTGCAAGGACATACAAAATGCTGTTTTCAAATATTTAAACTGTCATATTCATGTTTCTGTCGTGTATAATGGCTATTGTTGGTGGAATCAAGATAAAATTGCTGTTTTAAGCATGCAAAAGCATACAAAACGCCGATTTTAAGTATTTAAACTCTCATGTTCATGTATATGTCGTGTGTAATGGCTTATGTTTGCAAAATCAAGATAAAATTGCTGTTTTTAGCGTGCAAAAACATACAAAATGCTGTTTTCAAGTATTTAAACTGTCATATTCATGTATATGTCGTGTGTAATGGCTTATGTTTGCAAAATCAATATAAAATAGCTGTTTTAAACTTGCAAAAACATACAAAACGCTGTTTTCAAGTATTTAAACTGTCATATTCATGTTTCTGTCGTGTGTAATGGCTAATGTTGGTGAAATCAAGATAAAATTGCTGTTTTAAGCATGTAAAAGCATACAAAACACCGTTTTGAAGTATTTAAACTGTCCTATTCATTTATATGTCGTGTGTAATGGCTTATGTTTGCAAAATCAAGATAAAATAACTGTTTTCAGCTTGCAAAAACATACAAAATGCTATTTTCAAGTACTTAAACTGTCATATTCATGTTTCTGTCGTGTATAATGGCTATTGTTGGTGAAATCAAGATAAAATTGCTGTTTTAAGCATGCAAAAGCATACTAAACGCCGATTTTAAGTATTTAAACTCTCATGTTCATGTATATGTCGTGTGTAATGGCTTATGTTTGCAAAATCAAGATAAAATAGCTAGTTTCAGCTTGCAAAAACATACAAAACACTGTTTTCAAGTATTTAAACTGTCATATTCATGTATCTGTCGTGTATAATTTCTAATGTTGGTGAAATTAAGACAAAATTGCTGTTTTAAGCATGAAAAAGCATAAAAAACGCCGTTTCCAAGTATTTAAACTGTCATATTCATGTATATGTCGTGTGTAATGGCTTATGTTTGCAAAATCAAGATAAAATAGCTGTTTTAAACTTGCAAAAACATACAAAACGCTGTTTTCAAGTATTTAAACTGTCATATTCATGTTTCTGTCGTGTGTAATGGCTAATGTTGGTGAAATCAAGATAAAATTGCTGTTTTAAGCATGCTAAAGCATACAAAACACCGTTTTCAAATATTTAAACTGTCATATTCATGTATATGTCGAGTGTAATGGCTTATGTTTGCAAAAACTAGATAAAATAGCTGTTTTGAGCTTGCAAAAACATACAAAATGCTGTTTTCAAGTATTTAAACTGTCATATTCATGTATATGTCGTGTGTAATGGCTTATGTTGGTGAAATTAAGACAAAATTGCTGTTTTAAGCATGAAAAAGCATAAAAAACGCTGTTTCCAAGTATTTAAACTGTCATATTCATGTATATGTCGTGTGTAATGGCTTATGTTTGCAAAATCAAGATAAAATAGCTGTTTTAAACTTGCAAAAACATACAAAATGCTTTTTTCAAGTTTTTAAACTGTCATATTCATGTTTCTGTGGTGCATAATGGCTAATGTTGGTGAAATCAATAAAAAAATTTTGTTTTAAGCATGCAAAAGCATAAAAAACGCCGTTTTCAAGTATTTAAACTGTCATATTTATGTATATGTCGTGTGTAAATGCTTATGTTTGCAAAATCAAGATAAAATAGCTGTTTTTAGCTTGCAAAAACATACAAAATGCTGTTTTCAAGTATTTAAACTCTCATATTTATGTTTCTGTCGTGTATAATGGGTAATGTTGGTGATATCAAGATAAAATTACTGTTTTAAGCACGCAAAAGCATACAAAACAACGTTTTCAAGTATTTAAACTGTCATATTCATGTATATGTCGTGTGTAATAGCTAATGTTTGCAAAATCAAGATAAAATAGCTGTTTTCAGCTTGCAAAAACGTACAAAATGCTGTTTTTAAGTATTTAAACTGTCATATTCATGTTTTTGTCGTGTATAATGGCTAATGTTGGTGAAATCAAGATAAAATTGCTGTTTTAATCATGCAAAAGCATACAAAACTCCGTTTTCAAATATTTATACTGTCATATTCATGTATATGCCGTGTGTAAAGTCTTATGTTTGTAAAATCAAGATAAAATTGCTATTTTAAGCATGCAAAAGCATACAAAACACCGTTTTCAAGTATTTAAACTGTCATATTCATGTATATGTCGTGTGTAATGGCTTATGTTTGCAAAATCAAGATAAAATTGCTGTTTTCAGCTTGCAAAAACATACAAAATGCTGTTTTCAAGTATTTAAACCGTCATATTTATGTTTCTGTGGTGCATAATGGCTAATGTAGGTGGAATCAAGAAAAAATTTCTGTTTTAAGCATGCAAAAGCATACTAAACGTCGTTTTCAAGTATTTAAACTGTCATATTCATGTATATGTCGTGTGTAATGGCTTATGTTTGCAAAATCAAGATAAAATAGCTGTTTTTAGCTTGCAAAAACATACAAAATGCTGTTTTCAAGTATTTAAACTGTCATATTTATGTTTCTGTCGTGTATAATGGCTAATGTTGGTGATATCAAGATAAAATTACTGTTTTAAGCACGCAAAAGCATACAAAACAACGTTTTCAAGTATTTAAATTGTCATATTCATGTATATGACGTGTGTAATGGCTTATATTTGCAAAATCTAGATAAAATAGCTGTTTTCAGCTTGCAAAAACATACAAAATGCTGTTTCCAAGTATTTAAACTGTCATATTCATGTATATGTCGTGTGTAATGGCTTATGTTTGCAAAATCAATATAAAATAGCTGTTTTAAACTTGAAAAAACATACAAAACACTGTTTTCAAGTATTTAAACTGTCATATTCATGTATCTATCGTGTATAATTTCTAATGTTGGTGAAATTAAGACAAAATTGCTGTTTTAAGCTTGAAAAAGCATAAAAAACGCCGTTTCCAAGTATTTAAACTGTCATATTCATGTATATGTCGTGTGTAATGGCTTATATTTGCAAAATCAAGATAAAATAGCTGTTTTAAACTTGCAAAAACATACAAAACGCTGTTTTCAAGTATTTAAACTGTCATATTCATGTTTCTGTCGTGTGTAATGGCTTACGTTGGTGAAATCAAGATAAAATTGCTGTTTTAAGCATGCAAAAGCATACAAAACACCGTTTTCAAATATTTAAACTGTCATATTCATGTATATGTCGAGTGTAATGGCTTATGTTTGCAAAAACTAGATGAAATAGCTGTTTTGAGCTTGCAAAAACATACAAAATGCTGTTTTCAAGTATTTAAACTGTCATATTCATGTTTTTGTCGTGTGTAATGGCTAAGGTTTGTGAAATTAAGATAAAATTGCTGTTTTAATCATGCAAAAGCATACAAAACTCCGTTTTCAAATATTTATACTGTCATATTCATGTATATGCCGTGTGTAAAGTCTTATGTTTGCAAAATCAAGATAAAATTGCTATTTTAAGCATGCAAAAGCATACAAAACACCGTTTTCAAGTATTTAAACTGTCATATTCATGTATATGTCGTGTGTAATGGCTTATGTTTGCAAAATCAAGATAAAATTGCTGTTTTCAGCGTGCAAAAACATACAAAATGCTGTTTTCAAGTATTTAAACTGTCATATTTATGTTTCTGTGGTGCATAATGGCTAATGTTGGTGAAATCAAGAAAAAATTTCTGTTTTAAGCATGCAGAAGCATACAAAACGTCGTTTTCAAGTATTTAAACTGTCATATTCATGTATATGTCGTGTGTAATGGTTTATGTTTGCAAAATCAAGATAAAAAATCTGTTTTCAGCTTGCAAAAGCATACAAAAGGCTGTTTTCAAGTATTTAAACTGTCATATTTATGTTTTTGTCGTGTATAATGGCTAATGTTAGTGATATCAAGATAAAATTGCTGATTTAAGCATGCAAAAGCATACAAAACGTCGTTTTCAAGTATTTAAACTGTCATATTCATGTATATGTCGTGTGTAATGGCTTATGTTTGCAAAATCTAGATAAAATAGCAGTTTTCAGCTTGCAAGGACATACAAAATGCTGTTTTCAAATATTTAAACTGTCATATTCATGTTTTTGTCGTGTATAATGGCTAATGTTGGTGAAATCAAGATAAAATTGCTGTTTTAAGCATGCAAAAGCATACAAAATACCGTTTTCAAGTATTTATACTGTCATATTCATGTTTCTGTCGTGTATAATGGGTAATGTTGGTGAAATCAAGAAAAAATTTCTGTTTTAAGCATGCAAAAGCATACAAAACGTCGTTTTCAATTATTTAAACTGTCATATTCATGTATATGCCGTGTGTGATGCCTTATATTTGCAAAATCAAGATAAAATAGCTGTTTTCAGCTTGCAAAAACATACAAAATGCTGTTTTCAAGTATTTAAACTGTCATATTTATGTTTCTGTCGTGTATAATGGCTAATGTTGGTGATATCAAGATAAAATTGCTGTTTTAAGCACGCAAAAGCATACAAAACACCGTTTTCAAGTATTTAAACTGTCATTTTCATGTATATGTCGTGTGTAATGGCTTATGTTTGCAAAATCAAGATAAAATAGCTGTTTTCAGCTTGCAAAAACATACAAAATGCTGTTCTCAAGTATTTAAATTGTCATATTCAAGTTTTTGTCGTGTATAATGGCTAATGTTGGTGATATCAAGATAAAATTGCTGTTTTAAGCACGCAAAAGCATACAAAACACCGTTTTCAAGTATTTAAATTGTCATATTCATGTATATGTCGTGTGTAATGGCTTATGTTTGCAAAATCTAGATAAAATAGCTGTTTTCAGCTTGCAAGGACATACAAAATGCTGTTTTCAAATATTTAAACTGTCATATTCATGTTTTTGTCGTGTATAATGGCTAATGTTGGTGAAAACAAGATAAAATTGCTGTTTTAAGCATGCAAAAGCATACAAAATAACGTTTTCAAGTATTTATACTGTCATATTCATCTTTCTGTCGTGTATAATGGGTAATGTTGGTGAAATCAAGAAAAAATTTCTGTTCTAAGCATGCAAAAGCATACAAAACGTCGTTTTCAATTATTTCAACTGTCATATTCATGTATATGTCGTGTGTGTTGCCTTATATTTGCAAAATCAAGATAAAATAGCTGTTTTCAGCTTGCAAAAACATACAAAATTCTGTTCTCAAGTATTTAAATTGTCATATTCAAGTTTTTGTCGTGTATAATGGCTAATGTTGGTGAAATCAAGATAAAATTGCTGTTTTAAGCATGCAAAAGCATACAAAACACCGTTTTCAAGTATTTAAACTGTCATATTTATGTATATGTCGTATGTAATAGCTTATGTTTGCAAAATCAAGACAAAATAGCTGTTTTCAGCTTGCGAAAACATACAGAACGCAATTTTCTAGTATATAATTTGTCAAATTCATGTTTCTGTCGTGTATAATGGCTAGTGTTGGTGAAATCAAGAAAAAATTTCTGTTTTAAGCATGCAAAAGCATACAAAACGTCGTTTTCAAGTATTTAATCTGTCATATTCATGTATATGTCGTGTGTAATGGCTTATGTTAGCAAAATCAAGATAAAAAATATGTTTTCAGCTTGCAAAAGCATACAAAAGGCTGTTTTCAAGTATTTATACTGTCATATTTATGTTTCTGTCGTGTATAATGGCTAATGTTAGTGATATCAAGATAAAATTGCTGTTTTAAGAACGCAAAAGCATACAAAACACCGTTTTCAAGTATTTAAACTGTCATATTCATGTATATGTCGTGTGTGATGCCTTATATTTGCAAAATCAAGATAAAATAGCTGTTTTCAGCTTGCGAAAACATACAGAACGCAATTTTCTAGTATATAATTTGTCAAATTCATGTTTCTGTCGTGTATAATGGCTAGTGTTGGTGAAATCAAGAAAAAATTTCTGTTTTAAGCATGCAAAAGCATACAAAACGTCGTTTTCAAGTATTTAAACTGTCATATTCATGTATATGTCGTGTGTAATGGCTTATGTTTGCAAAATCAAGATAAAAAATCTGTTTTCAGCTTGCAATAGCATACAAAAGGCTGCTTTCAAGTATTTAAACTGTCATATTTATGTGCCTGTCGTGTATAATGGCTAATGTTAGTGATACCAAGATAAAATTGCTGTTTTAAGCACGCAAAAGCATACAAAACACCGTTTTCAAGTATTTAAACTGTCATATTCATGTATATGTCGTGTGTAAGTAGGGTGGAAAGGATGGTTCTGGCTCGGAAGTAGATAAGATAAGGACGATAAGGACGCCATGTTAAAATATCGCAACAGATGGCGCATGTTATAAAATTTTCGCTACAGAACAAGAGAGGGCACTCACAATTCAAAAGCCAGCATTCTTCCAATAGATGGCGCATGTTATAAAATTTTCACAACAGATTCCTGCTTGAAAGTGAATAAGATAAGGATTTTAGTTGTCAGTGGTACCAACTGAAAAAAGTTTCGCTACAGAACAAGAGATGGCACTCACAATTCAAAAGCCAGCATTCTTAAAAGGGGTCAATAGATGGCGCAACAGATTCCTGCTCGGAAGTAAATAAGATAAAGATTTTAGTTGTCAGTGGTACCAACTGAAAACAGTGTTTCCGAAGCCCCACAGCGTACCTGGTAACCATGTTAAAAGTTTCACAAGAGATGGCACTCACAATTCAAAAGCCAGCATTCTTAAAAGGGGCCAATAGATGGCGCAAGTTATGAAGCAACAGATTGCTGCTCGGAAGTAAATAAGATAAGGATTTTAGTTGTCAGTGGTACCAACTGAAAACAGTGTTTCCGAAGCCCCACAGCGTACCTGGTAACCATGTTAAAAGTTTCACAAGAGGTGGCACTCACCATTCAAAAGCCAGCATTCTTAAAAGGGGCCAATAGATGGCGCAACAGATTCCTGCTCGGAAGTAAATAAGATAAGGATTTTAGTTGTCAGTGGTACCAACTGAAAACAGTGTTTCCGAAGCCCCACAGCGTACCTGGTAACCATGTTAAAAGTTTCACAAGAGATGGCACTCACCATTCAAAAGCCAGCATTCTTAAAAGGGGCCAATAGATGGCGCAACAGATTCCTGCTCGGAAGTAAATAAGATAAGGATTTTAGTTGTCAGTGGTACCAACTGAAAACGGTGTTTCCGGAGCCCCACAGCTTATATTAGTTATCAGTGATACCAACTAAAACAATGTGTCCGAAGCCCCACAGCTTATTTGTCAGTGGTACCAACTAAAATTATTAAAAGGGCGTGACCATGTGACGTCACACACACACAAATATGGTATTGGTGGGTATCCCCGATAGGATTGATAAATTTAATAACTTGTTTTAATTATTTTAATTTATTATAGTTACACTATTATCACTATCACTATCAGTATCACTTAAAATTATTGTAGTAGTGCCCTCCAAATTTGTATATAAAGCTAAAAAATATTTATGTTTATGGTTAACAGTAAACATATGTACAATATACTTACGTAATATATATACAGTATTCTCATAATAACTAATCATGATTATCCCTTCAAGATCCGGGAAATGTCCCACATAAATTACCGTTGCATGTGGGCACGGTAAACCTATTATATACGACTGACTAAAAAGCATTTATAATATATATTAATGTATGTGCACACAATAGCTTACTTACAAATTTAAATTGGCCGCCTCCAAATAATATCGTACGCGTAAAACAAGCTCTGTAAATAATAAACACATTTAAATTTTAAAACATTTTTTAAAATTTTTAAACATACCAAATGAATTCATGTTTTAAACACTTGTTCCTTTCAAAGATGTTTCAAACCAAATGATGCATTTTATACAGACAATAAAAAATATCTAATCATTAACTTCCTGTATTCAGAAAAACAATAATTTTATTTGCAATTTTATCTAAAACTTCTTCCGTTACTTATCATGTTATTTGTCACACATGTAATAAGCGATAGTAAGGAAGAATTTGAAACACTTGTGATAAGTTACCGTTATGATGATGGCTATTAGTAGTAATATAATTAGTAGTGTTACAATTTAAATAAAATACATAAAATACTACATGAAATATTTATTCATAAAATTATACGATTATAATATAATAACAAATTTTACATAATATATACATGTATTACAAATACAATTTGATTATTATATAATATAAACAAAATTAGATATATATTTATTATTTTTTTTTTATTAGTAAGTAATATATGAACAACAATGTAAAAAAAATAATCATTAATAATACCAAAATTAAAAGTAATATAAATAAATTATTACAATGCATTTTTTTTTAATTACAAAACCTACAACTGATAGATGAGTACCAATCAAATAATTGTGTGAGACATTCAAAACAATAGTTATTGTCCTGATCAATTAAAAAATCATACATTTCATTATTATTTTTAATTGAATGTTCTGGTTTTATTCGTGTATAATACCAATAACCTGGTTTTAATATATCCATAAATGATAAACTGTAAAATACATATGCATATGGATTAGTTTCATTAATTTTACGTATTGAACAGTAATCACACATCCTAACCATAGTCCATTCTCTAAAATTAGCTATTTTGGGTAATAACCATAATCTATATTTATGATTAATGTGATTGTTATTATTAAAGCACTAAGGTATTACATCATCTATTGTATATTTTTGAATATCACCAAAATTTAAGTTATTATAATTAATTACTAGACTCATTTTAGGTAATTTAATGATTATTTTTATTCATAGCCAGTATTATTTAAGTGCTAGTTGATTATATTTTATATTATTCTTATAAATAGAATATAATAAATTATATTTGATTATTCACTCTCATGAAACTTGATGTTTATTAGTTCATTAGCTCCTTTTTCAGTTGAAAAAAAAGAACCAACTAGTTCCTGTACTTTATTAATGGGAACTTCTCCAAAGCGTGGTGGAAAAAAAACTTTAAACTCTTCATTTGGATCTTCACTGTTAACTATTAATCTTAATCCAAACATTGTATTAATTATTTTGGCTTGATTAATTATGTATTTTCTACCTTCTTCTAATTTATAAATTTTTTTGTTGGAATAACATTTATATTTCCAATTTTATTGAAAAATTCCAAATTAGAATTCATTTTTCTAAAAATTAATAAATAAAATTAAAATTAAAAAATTACTATAAAAAAGTAATAAAAAAACTTACATGTAGTTTTAACACAGTTTAATAAATGTGTGCAACTTTTTGAATGAAATAATTTGAATAAGTTGTTGTACTTATATAATAAAATTATCAATATTTTTATGTCATGTGAATATGATTAGATATTAATAGCTTTGTAAAATAGGAAACGAGACTGATAAGAGGATAAAAGTTTTAAAAGGATGTATGCATTATTTAGATATTATTAATCTTGTGGGAAACGGAAATGATAGGAGAATTAATTAATTTATTAAAATATTATATTTTTTTATTAGATATTATTATCTTGATAAAAAGGAAACGGAAATGATAAGGAAGCAAAAAAATGATAACAGAATAAACAATTAAAAGCATATATGCATTATTTAGATAGGAAACGAAAATGATAAGAAAGATAGACTGTATTATTCAAAAATTATATTTTTTTATTTAGATATTATTATCATGATAAAAGGAAACGGAAATGATAAAAGAATAAATTTTTACATCCGTCTGCATCATATAGATTATAATAGTTTTGTAAAAAAGGAAACGAAATTGATAAGCTGTAAGCATTATAATATATAAACAAAATTAAATATCATTGGTATCTACTTTAGTTTTTTCTTGGTTGAGTTTAACGTTGCATATTATATTAATATTTAAATTTAAAAAATGGTGGTTTGGGAAGATATTACATCATCATTTAAAAATCGCGTTCACTGTGGAAAAATTAACAACACTGAAAATTTCATTGATCCAAATAGTTTTTTGGATGAATGTTTGTTAATATTAATAGGGAAAGTGGGAGAATTTATGTACAAATATAAATCTCCTGTAAAAGTAAACTGTGAATTGTGTTGTGAATATGTAATAAAAAAAGGTAGTAACTTAAAATATTTTACTATTTATCATATTTCAAAAATGATGCCAATCACATTTTCAGATGATTTTATAGAATGGTTTTTAAATCATGTAAAAGAACCTATTTTAACACGCATGGAAGAATTTCAAGAGCGAGATAGTGGGAAAGCTCTGAATAAAATTATTAATTTAAAAGTAAGTTAAAGTAATTTTTTTTTTTTTGTTAAGAATGTAATATATGTTGTATAATTTTAGGTGAATATAAACAAACTGGATTTGACAAATGCAGGAGGTTCTACCTATATTAGCCTACCTGATAACATAAAAAATAAAAAGGCAATACTTAATATAAAAAATGAAGATAATAAATGTTTAGTGTGGGCAATACTTTCTGCTTTATACCCTACAAATAAAAATGCTGAACGTGTGACTAAATATCCTCAAAATCATGATGAAATTTTTGATCTTTCTGGAATAAGATTTCCCACTCCTTTAATTGATATTGCAAAATTTGAAAAGCAAAATAATATTTCTATTAATGTATATGGATTAGAATACGATTCACAAAAAAAAAATATTCAGTTGTTGGTCCTTTGCACTACACAAAAAATAAATTAGAGGTACATATTAATTTACTTTATTGGAAAAAAGGAGATATAGCACATTACGCATGGATAAAATCACTTCCCCGGTTATTATCAAACCAACTTTCAGCAAAACAAAACAAAAAATATATATGTGACAGATGTCTACAATATTTTGGTACTGAAATATTATTACAAAATCATGAAATAGACTGTAGTAGTATGGATGCTATTAAAATAGAAGTGCCTACTGAAGAAAATAAATGGATTAAATTTTCAAACTATTCAAGAAAAGAGCGACATCCATTTTTTGTATACGCAGATTTCGAGTCGCTAGTAAAACCTATTGCAAATTGTGCGCCAAACCCGGAAAAATCGTATACAAATGCATATCAGCTCCATATTCCATGCGCTGTGGGGTTCCAAGTAGTATGTTCATATAATGATTCTTTATCGTTTTATGAATCATATCGTGGACCTGAAGCTGCA
Source organism: Poecilus cupreus (assembly GCA_963942605.1). NCBI lineage: Eukaryota > Metazoa > Arthropoda > Insecta > Coleoptera > Carabidae > Poecilus > Poecilus cupreus. Next base: position 67,155 of record CAWWDY010000595.1, on the reverse strand, counting down.
AAATATTTTCTCAAGAGGATGAAAAGTTTAGTAACATTAGTAAAATCGTTATATGATAATAACGTTCCTATTATAATGACAAATGAAGATTGGGAAAACTTTAATAATGCCACATCGTGTCATATTTGTGAAAAAAAAATTAATGATGAGGAGCAAAAAGTGAGAGATCACAATCACCTTACGGGTAAGATTAATATTTTAATTTAAAATAGATAATTTAAAACATATAGTATTATTTTTTGTATTTTAGGTGAATATAGAGGCGCAGCACATATGGCATGTAATTTAAATTATAAACTTCCAAAATACATACCAATTTTTTTTCATAATTTAAGTGGTTACGACAGTCACTTGCTTGTAAAAAGTTTGGAGTTGATGAGGATTATATAAGTATTATTCCAAATAATGATGAAAAGTATATTTCCTTTTCTATACGTGAAAACGGAATGAATCTCAGATTCTTGGATTCGTTGCGGTATGTTATAAATTACATATGCTTATGTATTATATAATTAATATAATCACAATTTTTTTGTAGATTTATGAATAGCTCGCTTGAAAAATTAGTTAATTATGCAGACAAAAATGTTTTTAAGTTAATTAATCAGCATTATACAAATGAAATAGAAAGAAAATTACTATTAAGAAAGGGAATATTCCCCTATGATTATTTAAAATCATGGGAATGTATGGAGGAAACCAATCTACCTCCGAGAAATGCATTTTTTTCAAAACTAAAAAACGAAAACGTTAGTGAGGAGGATTATATTCATGCTCAAAATGTATGGAAAACTTTTCATCTTGATACTTTTGGAGATTATGTTGAATTATACCTTCAATGTGATGTTTTATTGTTAGCAGATATTTTTGAAAATTTTAGGAATATTTCTATGAAATCATATAAACTGGATCCGGCTCATTATTACACAACTCCAGGTTTGTATAATAAATAAAATGTAATATCCTTTATTAATTTCTATTATATTTCAGGTTTTGCATGGGATGCAATGTTAAAAATGACTAAAAGTGAATATAGAGTTATTAACAGATATTGACATGTTACTTTTTTTTGAACGGGGTATACGAGGTGGAATTTGCCAATGTAGCAATCGTTATGGCAAAGCAAATAATAAATATATATCATCTTATGATTCAACAAAAGAAGAAACATTCTTAATGTATTATGATGCCTGCAATTTATATGGTTGGGCGATGACACAATACCTCCCTTACGGTGAATTTGAGTGGTTATCAAACGAAGATATTTTATTACTTGAAATAATGACAGTTCCAGAAAATAATTCAGTTGGTTATGTGTTAGAAGTTGATTTGGAGTATCCTCAACATTTACACAATTCTCATAAAGATTTTCCATTATGTCCAGAACATGAAGCACCCCCCGGTTCAAAAACCAAAAAATTATTAACAACATTAAACAATAAAAAAAATATGTTTTACATTATCGTAATTTACAACAATGTTTATTATTAGGTTTGAAACTCACAAAAATTTATAGAGTTATTAAATTTGCACAATCTTTATGGTTAAAAGAGTACATTGATTTAAATACAGAGTTCCGCAAAAATGCTAAAAATACCTTTGAAAAAGATTACTTTAAATTAAATAACAATGCTATTTTCGGAAAAACCATTGAAAATATACGAAATAGAAGGGATATTAAACTTGTATCTAAATGGGGTGGTAGAGGGGGAGCAAGAAAACTAATTGCAAAACCAAATTTTAAAAAAGTTACAATATTTACTGAAAATTTAGTGTCAATAGAATTAAATAAAGTTAAAATTAATTTTATTAAACCCGTTTATATTGGAATGAGCATATTAGATATAAGTAAAGTACTTATGTATGATTTTCATTATAATTATATAAACAAAACTTGTAAATATTCTAAATTATTATATCAGGATACAGATTCACTTATTTATGAGTTTAAAGATAATCCATATATTAAAATGAAACAAGATATACATCGGTTTGATACTTCGGATTATCCAAATAATAATAAATTTGAAATAATTCAAGCTAACAAGAAAGTCGTTGGATTATTTAAAGATGAAAATGCGGAGCAGTTGATGACTGAATTTGCAGGTCTAAAAGCTAAGATGTATTGCTTTGAATTAGAAAATAACTTGTCTTATTCTAAAGCAAAAGGAATTTCATCTACTGTTACAAAAAATTTGACAATATGTGATTATAAAAATTCACTTTTCAATAAAGCAAATTTATTTAAAATTCAAAATAATATAATTTCAAAACAACATAATATATTTTCAGTTGAAATAAATAAACTTACTTTAAACCCTGATGACAACAAACGTTATATTCGTAAAGGAACTACGGATACTCTACCATGGGGACATTATTCTATCACAAATGATGATATTTTAAATTACAAACTGCAGCTACAACAAAATAAAAAAGCTAAAAATTAATAATTATGTTATAATTAATAAATAAAACAAAAAATGTTTTTATATGTTTATTTAAAAATAAATTCTTACATTATTTACAAAACACTGTTATATTTAATTTATTAATTATGATATTTATCCAATCCCCATCCATTTTATTTGTGTTTTTTATAATACTATTTCTACTAAATAAATATTTTTTTATATTTATTTTTTTTTATTAATTATTTTTGATTAATTTGTAATTGTAAGTTTCTTCATTTTATATATTATATTTTGTAAATCATTGTAATATTTAATATCTTGAACTAACTTTTTTTTATTTATTATATATTTTAGTTTCTTTATTCTGAAAATAATTTTTTACATTAATAAATTAATAAATAACGTACAATAATAAAATTTACCTTAATTCTGCTTTTAATTTTTTTATTGCTGTTTCTTGCATGTTGTTTGCGTTTTGTTGTTCCAATAAAAATTAGTTTTATTATAACCAATAGAACACACTCTTATTATATCCAATCAGAATAACAACTGATAATAATTATCTGTGATATGAATATAAAAGCCTGTTTTAACATATTTTTTTATTACTATATACTTGTCATTTGGCCAGTGAAATAAAACGATAAGTTATGAAGGTAAGATATTTGTATGCAATTATATTTTTATTTTTTTGTAATTACAATTTAAAATTTCAGAACGTTTAAAATCACCGAACCAAGGCATACCCAACAAATACAACTCCATCTCGAAAACGAATTGAAGAAAAATCTAGAGCTGATAACAACAATTCGAAATCCCAAAAACAAATTGAAGAAGAATTAAAAGCAGTGAACCATAATTTAAATGAGGTGCATGAAATAAACAAAGAAAATATACCTTTAAAAGAAAATATTTTAATAGATGATACAACTATTAAAAATTTTGAGATAAATTGTGACAGAAAATTACTTGTTGAACATAGGTATGCTTTAGATACTTTTAGATGGGTATCTGTTGGTATAGACCCTTTAAAAAATTTAAAATTTTTGTAAATTTTTATGGTAACAAGTTGGGGAAAAGTATATCTTTTACTCCAAACGAATGGTATGAATTTCTTTTATGTCAAAATTTAATTATATCATATATAAATAATAATAGTAATATTGAATCATACTCATTTCCAAATCATGAAATAATATTTGATACTATAGATAATATAAAAGTTGTACAATTAAAATCAAAGTTTGGTTCATTATATTTGGGAAGTACATCTATTAATTATTTATTTCAACTTTCCGATTTAATAACTCGTACAATAAATTACTTGATTTCATTAAATTTTTATAATTATTATTATAATATTATTAAAGAAGTTAATAAATATGAAGGAGAAATAATTAGCAATATTTATAATATTTTATTCGACTACAATAATGTACACAACTTAGCAATAAGAGAAATGATTTTGTACTATTCTGATGTATTTTTTGATACTATTATTAATACAAATGTTTCTACAATGCTATAAAAGATAATGTAAATATAAAATACTAACTAGATTGTAAAAATAATAAATTGTACTTTTTTGATATATTTTCTTAATACTTTGTCAATAAATTTTTTATTTTTATAATGCAATATGAAATAAATTATATAAAAATTTTACTGTTGTTTCATTTTACTACTTATAAGGAAAATAGGAAATAAATTAAAACTACTTATAACTTGTATACATATATTTATAATTTTTTTTTTTACATTTTTTATAAGGTAATTGTATACTGTTATAATATAATTGTATTTTTTACATAATTTTTTAAATAAGTAAGGTTTTATATAAAATATATATTTCTTTTACAAGATTTAATTGTTTTTTTTTATAATTATCAGTCATTACACAATTATTTTTTATATTGTTTAAAATTTTTATAAATATTAATATAATATTTGTATGTTCTTTATTAATTGGAATATTAGTTGTGTTTTTTCCAAGAATTAATGAACATAATGGTGACCATTTTAAGTGTTCAAAAATTGGTATATCGTTCTCCTCGAAATTATAAATACAAATATTACAAAAAGCACATTTCACTTTATCATCCTCATTTGTATAATAAAAGCCAGCTCGTGCTAAGTCATTAATATTAATATACTTATTTGACCATTTGTTAATTTTAAATGATGATAATCGAACAAATTCACTTTTGTAATTAACACTTGAATTATTACAACTGACACAGTCTTCAATATTTGGCGGATGTCCATCAATATGAGTAGTACTAGTCGGCAAATTCCAATGTTCCACACATGGTAATTTTTTAATAATATCAGAATTTGTTTTATATTTAACAGGAAGATCACCCCAAATATTTAGTAAATTGTATCCATTAAATAATTTTAATATGGATTTAAATTTTTCTTCATTTATTTTACCACAAATATATGCAATTGGTGCTAATTTTCCAATTACTTGAAGCACATTATTATATTGACAATTATTTTCTATTTTTAACTTTCATTCATTATATTCTTTTTCTGTCAAAACACTTGTTTCATAACAAATGTTTAATAAATCATTTGCTATTATTTTTATTATCATTTTTTTTTTTAGAATAAAAGTGAAACATGTAATCGTTGTAAATTTTACTTAATTACTGATTTACATTACTAAAATCATTAAATTTTATAATTTTAATAAAATTTGGGTGGGGCAATACAAGGTTATATGTGATAAAAAAATATGTATAAATTATGAATATATTACTAGAGTTTTCAAACGATTCTTAAATGAATTATTTTATTATTAATTACAAAAAATTACTATTTTTTTTGAATATGATTTTTTATCCACTATTACGTTATGTGGAGAAAATATGATTAATTTAATAACTTTAATAATAATAATTTTAGTTGTTCGTATATGCTAATGTTTGGACAATTAATGTTAAATAAGGAATAATCCAAAATTTCAGCCTTTTCTATTGATTTTGAAAAATCATTAAATTCATAATAATAATTATTTTTAAAAAAATACAATCTTCCATTTGAATATTTGAAAACAGAATCTATATTATTAGGTATCCCTGGAAATTTGTCATCAATCGTACCATAGGTCATAGTAGAAAAATTACATTCATTAATTTCAATGTAACTATCATTACTGAAAAAAATAAATGATTGCCCATTATTTGTAGAAATTGCTGCTCTTATATCGCTTATACCATTATGATACGGATTTCTTATGTATTCTAATTGCATAGATGGATATTTCACATTATATGTTATATTATCAACAATTATTACAATATTGTTGTTTGGCCTTAAATAAACAGCATTAATTTTGCTAAAATTTTTTGGTAGAAATCTTAACCAATCTGTTACATTATATGGAGTAGGACTAAAAGTTTTTTCATTGAGTTTTTTATACCACACCCATTTGTCATAAAATATATATAACTTTTTATTTACTATTAAAAATTGAGTAACATTTTTTAGTTGACATAAATCTGGAATAGAATTTGGATTTTTATTATTTTCAAATTTTTCAGTGGAATATGATGTTGTTGTTGTTGTTCTTGTTGTTGTTGTTGTTGTTGATGTATTATTTATTTTTTTTCCATAAAGTGATTGTACGGCTAATATATCATCATTATTTAAATCATAATAATTATTATGTTTAAATATATTATTATTATATTGCGCGTACATTACAGCTTGTTTGTTTTGTGAATGTTCAATACCTAACGTATGTCCTATTTCATGAACTAATACATCCAAAAAACTTATTTCATCTTTTGTGGGTAAATGTTCTTCAAAACTCCAATTTTCTGAGATATCCATATGTATTTCCGAATGAAAATTTGTATTCGGAAAATCTGCATGAGCTAATACTGAACCGGCTCCATCAAATAATTGATTACATATTGTACTTTGTATATATCTATAATGTTGAATACTACCAAATGATATCATTATAGTGGGGTTTTCACTGGATTGTACAAAATTAATGTTTGCATATTTGGACCATAAATTAAATGCTTTTTCAATTAAATTCAGAATATTAGGGTAATCATATCCATAATAACTCCAAAAAATTGTATTATTTAACCATTTTATAGGATGAGTACGAAAATTTATGTCTTTTACACCACACCTCGGACTTTTAACAAAATTTAATATTTCACTTGTTATAATATCTAATTTTGTGATATTAAAATTTTTTTGAAATAAATTTAAACCATTTATGAATTTTGTATTATTTTGTTTTAAATTAACAATTTCATTTACACTTTCATTTATATAACCATATTTATATAAGTGTGATGTAATTAATTCAAATTCTGGAATAATAATACTATCACTTACACTACAAATTATTAATATTATTAGTAAACAATTCATTTTTAGTAAAATATTTTTTATATTACTTTTCTTCGTGAAATACTTAACTATAATGAAGGATTAGTAATAAAAACGAATATATATATATATATATATATATATATATATATATATATATATATTTTTTTTTTTTAAATTATATATTATATGTTAATATTATTACATTTCACATTCTAAATTATATTTTATTTTGTATACATTACTTATTGCACAATTATTATAATGTTTAAAACAAGTTTTACGTGGTAAACAATATTTAAGTGATTTACACTCTTCTAAGTTTATAATGTTATAATTTAAATTAAAAGATTTAAGAAAATTTTCTTTAACATTTCCTTTAACATAAATTTTTGTTGATTTTTCCAGTATGGGTGTAAGAATTTCATTAAGTTTTCCATATGGAATGTATCCATCATCCCACTTTAAACCATGGTGATTATGATATAACCATATAGCCTGCTTTTTATATTTTTCTTCCAATTTATTCCACATAAACGGAGGTTTAAATAAAAAATGTTGAAGTTTACTACCATCTCTTGTCATAATTGCAATTTCTTTTGCAACAAGTACATAATTTTTTGCATTAAATCCTTGTATGTCAACAATTAATTCCATTTTAAAATAATAATTACTTTAAAAAAATATATTTTTATTGATGAACACTTTTATGTAATTAAATTCAACTAATGTCTTAACTACACCCGACAAAGGATTATATTGTACAATTCGATCGTGAATAATTAGACAATAAAGACTTGTATTTAAAGGAAAATTTTCCCTAGCTTCAAACTCTAAACGAACATCTAAAGTACCACTTTTAATTCTTTCATTTTGATTAGAACAATCTATTACAATTATAGGAGCATTATTTTTAAATTCTGTTTTACTTAAAATATTTCCAAAATACATGTCATTGTAGTTATAATATAATTTAGGAAATTTAGTATACATTTCATACAATAATGCAAACTGATTATTATTAAAATCAAGATTTAAAATGTTATAAGGATAAAAAGCAGTATTTAAATGTAACTTCATATTTGATAAATTACAATGATCAAATTTACTACAGTCTTTATCTTTTTGATTATTTCGATTAGTTTGAAAACCAGCAATTAAAAATCTAGGTTTTTCTAGTTGAGAAGATGTTTTAATTGTACATATTTGATGTTTGGACAATGAAACTATTGGTATAACATGTAAATTCCAAGAACGAAAAGCACACGTTAAGAACTCGTCTGAATTTACTATTTTTAATAATTTTAATCTATGTTTATCGTTAACATAAATGTGTGGCACATTCCAGCATATTTTATTTATATTAAATTTTAATTCTTCAGTGGAAGTATAAGCATTGTAATCATTTCGAGCTCTTATCAATACAAGTTCTTGTCTTACGTTTACCATTAATTTATTGTTATCTTCACAAAATCCAAGTAACATTTTAAGCGGAATATATACATTAAAATAACCTTTGCTGTTTAAAATATTAATATCTAATCCCCATCCGGCATTTTCAAGTGCTTGATTTTCAAATTTATTTATTGACGTGTAAGCTTTTAATGTTGAAGTAATTCCAACATTATCTACTTTATCAATTATTTCACCATTCATAAGATATCTAATTTCATCAAAAAGAAAAACAATTCCGTTATTTGTTATTTTTGTATCGTTAGGAGGTGCTGATTTATCTTCCTTTAGTAATTGACCTTCTATGTATAAATAACTGTCACTGGGTAATGTGTATAAATCTTGTTGTTGAATTTGAAATCTGATTTCGTCATTGTTATTAAATGATGATGACCCCACTGGAAGATGGCTTTGTACTTCAATACGAGTAATAGCATCGTTAAAATCTATTTTAGATGTGATATCTAATATATCATTCATTTTGAAGTTTTTTTTTCACTTGTAAACCAATTGATTTTAAAAAATTTATATTTTTAACTGTTAACAGTTTCTTTGATGATGATACACTGGTACAATGTGTTTCATGTTTTCTTTTTTTATAATAATTGATGCCCATTTACGGAACTTTTTTAAGATGCAGAGTAACAGTAATTGTTTCACCACGAAAATTGATAAGCTTTCCTTCTTGGTCTATTATATTTATTATTATATTGTTCATTACTCGAGTGTTCACCGGTAAATAAATAACATGTTTTGGCACTTCATTAATTTTAAATCCTGGTTCAACCGATGATAAATTATATGTACAGGATTTTCATTTATATATGATCCTGATACAACATTACATTCTATTAAAATTGAATTTACTTTTATTATATTAACTGGCAAATCACTCTCATGTACTATATTACGATCCAAAATTTTTTTATTAAATCCTAGTAAAGGTCCAATGCAATCTTTTTTTGTAAAATCAATGGTAACAGTACTTTTAAGTTCACATTTTAATGTGTTGTTATTTGCTGTTAAACTTATAAAATTTCTTTTTTTATGATTACTCTCCTTTTTAATGTCATTATTATAAAACTGTTGTTCTGAATTATAATTAGGATCTCCTAATTCTTTTTTTAAAATACTATCTAATTTTTCAATTTCATATGATCCAATAGGTATAGAAATTATTTTAATGTCTTTATTTGTATTACTTTCATCTATATAATAAAATTTATTATTTGTTTCATCTATGTTAGGTATTGAATGGTACACTTGAAAATTTATTAACCCCATTTCATATCCATCATTGTTTAAATCAATTGGTGGATAAAAATTTGCACTTAATGTGGAACTATTTCCTGTAAGAATTATATAATTATTTTTCATAATTATTTTCCTGATAACAACAGTGAATTATGTGGTTAAAACTGCACGATGTTATTATTATTAATTTTATTTTATAACTAAAGTAAGCCTACCTATATTTGTGTATTTATTAAAAAATTTAAACATAAATGACCACAATTATAAGAATAAAAATTTTGAAATCAAATCGTTTATAATTGTATTTAATTTTCACATGTGAACCAAAATAATTTATTAATTCTATTGGTGGAGGTAAATTACCAAAACTGTCAAAATACATAACATTTTTATTTTGTTTAACATATGCTACCCAATGAGTTCCTGGTCCATGTTCAGAATCTAAATTTATAATTGCAGATTCATTTTTTAACGGTTTTTTAGGAAGTGAATCTCTCATAAATGCACCACGAAAATATTTAATTTTATAATTAAAAGCATATGAAATTAAATCTTTATCACTTAACGCTTTTTTCGGTAATTTTTTTTTTTAATACCACTACCACGTTTATATGGTCTTAAATACAAACCTTCGCCTAATTTTTTTTTAAGAACCTTTTGTCCACCACAAGAAGCAGCGCCACTTGCAGCGCCAGCAAGTAGAGCTTTTCCAATTAAAGGAATTAATGCCGCTGCTAAAAACCCGCCATATTTTTTTGGTGTTTGTATTTTGCGAGACTTCTTTGTTTTTTTCTTCTTTTTTTTTCTACACCCATACCAAATTTTCTTTTAGCTTTCATAGCGTTTGTAACTGACCAAGCAGCTACTTTTTCACCAAACGAAGCGTCCTTTGCTTAAACTCTTGCCCACGCTTTTTCTTGTAGTATTTTATCAGCTTTATATCTTTCTTCTAAGTTATTATTTTTCAAATATGAAATATCGTGTTCACGACATGCAGCATCTAATTGATTTATACCTTGATCCCCACGTTTTAATCTTTTATCTAATTTTGTACCTGGACCGCAAAATTGATAACCAGGTATATGTAATTCTATTGGTAATGAATTTATTGTTTTATTTAACAACCCACTTCCATACGAATTTTTTACCTGTAACGCCTTATATTTACTATACGTTATCATTGAAACATTGATGACGACTGAAATATATATATATATATATGTAGTGGCCTACTACAAATTATTATTTTTGAATTTATAAAAATCAAGAAACCGAAAAAAAAGAAAAAAGGGTAATTATTTTTTGGTAGTTATGTATTTTTTGTTAAAAACAGATTAGAAAAAATTAGAAAAATATACAAGCATTAAAAGTCTCGCTGTGTAAATTTATTACATATATTATTTACAATTCAATAAATAAAAATATTTTTGTATTCATATTGGCTCCAGCCAATATAGATAAACATTAGTGACAATTCTTCAGATATATTTTATTGTCACTAAATTGGTGACCCCGACTTACTCTTCTATCTCATTACATGGAGTCTACTACAAGCCCTCTGGACTCGCTTACAACAAGCCCTGACATCTCTGCCTTAACACCAGCCATTAAAGTACCAGAATTCTGGCCTGCAGACCCGGAATTATGGTTTGCCCAAATGGAAATCATTTTTCAAAGTCACAGGATAACAAGTGAGTTCAGCAAATTTTCGAAACTCATTTCCTTCTTGACTCCCCAATATGCAAGTGAAGTCAGGGATTTAATTGTCAGTCCCTCAGAAGATTTTCCATACACTAACCTGAAACAAACCTTGATTAAAAGAATCAGCCTATCAGACTCTGAAAAACTACTGCAATTTCTCAATTTTTCTTCAACCGATGATAAAAAACCTTCACAACTCCTCAGATACATGAGACAATTAATTGGCAGGAAAACTTTAGATGAATCTATCCTAGAAGAAATCTTTCTGCAGAAACTTCCAAAAAACGTTCAAATTGTGTTATCAGCATCCATCAACACAAACCTTGAGGAGAAAGCAGATATCGCTGACAAAATTCTTGCCATCAATCAAGATCAAATTACTTCAATTTCGGAATCTTCAGAACATAAAACAAACCAAGTTCTTCAACAACTCGTGCATGACGTCAAGGAACTAAAGAACAAGATGACATCTACTTCACATCAGTTTTTCCCTCGTACTTCCAGAGAATATGCTCCTGAGTCTTCAAAGTCAACGCTATGTTGGTATCATTACACGTTCGGCAAAAGAGCACACAAATGCGTTCCTCCATGTTCAAACTATAAAAGTCTAATTAAAGAAAAGGTGACTATTCACTCACCGTTGCCTATAAATAATAATACTTCAAAACCTATTTCTCTTTATCACAGATATAATTCTCCAAAATCAAACTTATTTTACGTTCAAGATCGTTTTTCTGGCCACCGTTTCTTAATTGACACAGGAGCTCAGGTGAGTGTTTTTCATATTTCAAATCAATTCAAGCTTTCAAAAAGTGTTTTAACACTCCAAGCAGCCAATAACACGTCAATTGTTACTTACGGTACAAGAACCCTAAAATTAGATTTAGGACTCTCCAAATTATTCACCTGGAAGTTCATTATTGCTAAAACCAACAGTTCGATTATTGGGGCAGATTTCCTTAAACATTACAACTTACTAATAAACTTAAAAAATAAGCGATTAATAGAAGCAGATCAATTGCATAAAACTTTTGACAACAACATTTTGACAAACGTAATTATGACAGAAAAACAATCAACAAATAAATTTTACCAACTGCTATCAAAATTTCCAAAGCTAACTGAACCAATTAATTTTTCACGACAAATTAAACATTCTGTCAAAAATTTTGTACTCACATCCGGTGCTCCAGCGTTCGCTAGGCCAAGAAGATTAGCTCCAGATAAACTGCTTATAGCTAAAAAAGAATTTGACAAAATGCTACAAAAAGGTTTGATACGCCCCTCTTCTAGTAATTGGGCATCACCATTACACTTGGTTCAAAAGAAGAACGGGGAATGGCGTCCGTGTGGGGATTATCGCGCTTTGAATGCACAAACAATTCCTGATAGGTATTCTATACCACATCTACACGACTTTACAACTTATTTACAAAATACTAACATTTATTCCAAAATTGATTTAGTACAAGCTTACCACCAAATTCCGATGGATACAGTTTCAATTTCAAAAACAGCAATAACAACCCCTTTCGGCCTTTATGAATATACAGTAATGCCCTTCGGTTTACGAAATAGTGCCCAAACATTTCAGAGATTTATAGACGAAGTCACTAGAGGTTTAGATTTTTGTTTTGCATACTTAGATGATCTGCTGATAGCAAGCAATTCCCCAAAACAACACCTAGACCACTTACAAAAAGTTTTTGAAAGATTAAACAAATTTGAAATTATAATTAATACAAATAAATCGCAATTTGGTTTAAATAAAATAGAATTTTTAGGACATTCAATTTCTAAGAATGGAATACAACCTTTGGAATCTAAAGTAGAAGCAATTTTAAAATTCCCTCTTCCAGACACACAACGTAAACTACGTGAGTTTCTAGGGCTAATAAATTTTTACAATCGTTTCATACCACATTGCGCTATAATTTTAAACCCTGTTAATAAATTAATAACTAGTCCAAAAGATATTTTTAAAAAAGTTACGTGGAACAATGATGCAATAAAGGCATTTAATTTAATAAAAAACGAATTAGTTAAATCAACTACATTGATTTTTCCCGACCAAACAGCACAAACAAGTATAATGGTGGATGCCTCCAATGACGGAATTGGGGCGGTTTTAAAACAATACGTTTCCAACGCCTGGAAACCAATAGCATTTTATTCGAGAGCTTTAACTCTCACTGAAAAAAAATATAGCATCTTTGGTAGAGAATTATTGGCAATTTATTCATCGATTAAAAAATTTAGATATTTTATTGAGGGAACACAATTCTTTGTTTATACTGATCATAAACCTTTAACATACATTTCCAAAATTAAACAGAGCAACGTATACAATCCAAGAGAGATCAGACAATTAGATTACATTTTCCAATTTACAAGTGATATACGTCACATTTCTGGTAAAAATAATCCTGTGGCTGATGCTTTATCAAGAATTCATATATCAACGATGTTTAACAATAAACAAATAGATTACAAACAAATAGCTTTAGAACAACAATCAGACGAAGACCTACTTAAAATAAAAAATAGTAACAATACAAATTTGAAATTAGTAGATTATCAACTTGAAAATTCAAAATTTGATTTAACGTGTGATGTTTCAATGAATTCACCACGACCATTTATTCCAAAAAAAATTTCGAGATATCATTTTTGATCAGTTTCATTCAATGTCTCATCCTGGAGCAAAAGCAACAGACAAATTAATTTCTCAACGTTTTGTATGGCCTAATATGCATTCTGAAATACGAAATAAAGTTAAAACATGTTTAAACTGCCAAAAATCAAAAATTACGCGGCATGTAAATTCTCCTATCGGAGACTTTCCAAAACCACGGAAAAGATTTAATATGATTCACGTAGATCTTGTTAAATTACCACCATCTAAAGGATTTACTCATATTCTAACTTGCATTGACCGTTTCACCAGATGGCCGGAAGTAATTCCTTTGAAAGAACCATCAGCCGAAAATATAGCTAAAGCTCTTATCTCTGATTGGATTGCAAGATTCGGCGTTCCTTCAATAATTACCTCAGACCGAGGACAACAATTTAATTCAACCCTATTCAAACGATTAACAACAATGTTAAACATTAAGCATATTACAACAACTTCTTATCATCCCCAAGCAAACGGGTTAATTGAGAGATTCCACAGACAACTAAAAACATCCCTTAAAGCAATAAACAATTCCTCTCATTGGTTAACATCGCTTCCAATAATTTTACTTGGCCTACGTTCATATTGTAAGGTACCTATCAACTGCAGTGCAGCAGAGTTAGTCTACGGCGAACCTTTAAAATTACCAGGCGAATTCATTATCAAACCAAACAACGATGAAATTAATTTTCCAAATTATTTAACTAATGTCAAATCAGCTATTATTAAATTTATTCCAACAACTTCAACATTACAAAATAAAAAATCATATGTACATCCAGATTTATTTAAAACTAGTCATGTTTTCATTCGTAATGATGCAATTGGTCCAATTCTACAACAGCCATACCTAGGTCCTTTTCCAGTAATCAAGCGTTATGACAAATTTTTCAAAATTCTGATTAAAAATAAAACCGAAACTGTAACAATTGACCGGTTAAAGCCTGCTTATTTACCGAATTGATTTCGATATGCGAACACTCATTACTCCACACTTGTATAATTTTATGTGTTTCTCAAATTATTTAACTTGTTAGTTGATTGTGTTATATTGTTACCCTTTTTCCTTATTTTTCTTTGTTGATGGGAGGGGGTAGTGTAGTGGCCTACTACAAATTATTATTTTTGAATTTATAAAAATCAAGAAACCGAAAAAAAAGAAAAAAGGGTAATTATTTTTTGGTAGTTATGTATTTTTTGTTAAAAACAGATTAGAAAAAATTAGAAAAATATACAAGCATTAAAAGTCTCGCTGTGTAAATTTATTACATATATTATTTACAATTCAATAAATAAAAATATTTTTGTATTCATATTGGCTCCAGCCAATATAGATAAACATTAGTGACAATTCTTCAGATATATTTTATTGCCACTAAATATATATATATATATATATATATATATATATATATATATATATATTTAGAGCATCGTTTATATATATACTAGTACGAAATACGAAGTTTATAAAGCAAAAGCAACGTCTTCATGTTAACAACTTTGATATTATACACCCAAATAAAGTAATAATAAAGCATAGTAAATTATTACCAAATAGCGTAAGGTGTATAATAGTTGGTCCAAGTAATTGTGGGAAAACAAATATTTTACTTAGTTTACTAACACATTTAAATGGATTAAAATTTAAAAACATATATTTATACTCCAAATCATTACATCAACCAAAATATAAATTTTTGGAAAAATGTATTTCAAAAGTTAAAGGCATGGGTTTTTATTCTTATAACGAGAATAGTGATGTTATAAAACCAAGTGAAGCAAAACCATGTTCAGTTATAATTTTTGATGATGTATCATGTAATAAACAAAATTGTATGCGTGATTTTTTTTGTATGGGTAGACACAATAGTATTGATTGTTTTTACCTTTCTCAAACATATGCTCATATACCTAAACATTTGATAAGAGATAATGCAAATTTTATTATATTATTTAAGCAAGACGAAACAAATTTACGACATATATATGATGATTATGTAAATACAGATATGACTTTTAATAAATTTAAAGAATTTTGTATAAAATGTTGGGAGCATAAGTATGGATTTGCAGTTATAGATAAGGATAGTGAATATAAAGGTCGTTATAGAAAAGAATTAGATGAATTTCTTGAGCTTGAAACTGTTTAGTGCATTAAAATGACAGAAGTAAATACACTTCAAGAATTAATTAAAGTAAGTAAAAATTTAAAAAAAAAGTTTAATGCTTTAAAGCAGGATAAAATAAATACTGAAACATTGCTGCAAGAAACATTTAAACCTATAACAACACCACTTAATGAACTGGTAAAAAGTTCTATATCAACAAAAAATAATAAAGAAAAAATTAAATTTTTCAAACGTAAAAAATCACCTATTGATTTAAATTTTTCAAATTTGGAAATAAGAAAACGGCTAAAATTTGATGATACTCCAGGAAGTTCAATAATAAAAACGGAAGATAATAATTATGAGGGAAAAGAAGAAACTTTTGAAGCAAGTCCAGAAATTTCACCCTTCACAGAAGCCAGAAAAGCTTTAAATACACCAACAGGACAAAGCGAGTTAGAATCATTAGAGTTAAAATTTGGTGATATAGGGTGTAAATATCTTTTAGAATTTTTAAGTAAAAATAAAAATCTTGATAATATATATGGTATAAAACATGATACAAGTACTGGTGAATTTAAATTAGGTAAAAAACTAATTAAAATAGATAAAAATGATATAATAATTGATGATGTAGAATATAAAGGAACAAAAGGGCTTTATGAATTAATATTTAAAAAAGATCCCAAATTTTTTACAGAAAGCGATAAAAAAACATATTTAAAAATTTTAAAACAAACTGATGCTCATAAAAATTTAAGAAGTAATTTAATTAAAATATCAAGTTCCCCAAAGTATTTTAATATAATAAAACCATATTTTAGTAGATCACCGACAAGGTCATTAAGAAAGCTAAAAGAACCTTCAAAATATTCCCCAACTATAGGTAACGGTTTAATACCATCCAGTATAGAATTTTCAAATTTTAAACGACAATATATATATTGGGATGATCCAAATGAATTATTTGAAAGATTACGTTTATTATTATTGTCAAAAAATAGTGGACATACGGGACATGATAATGAAATAATGTCAATAATTGAAGAATTAAAAGAAGCAAATATAATACTGTAATTTTGTAAATTCTTTTTTATTTATAAAATGTCCGTTGACAAGTTCGGACGTTATTCATTAAAAAGAAAACCAAATCATATTGCAATAAATTATGATGAGTATGGTGATTTAAATTTGGAAGGTAAACAAATTTCTAATATACGTAAACCACTTGCTTCTACCGATGTTGTGACTAAAGAATATGTTGATAAACGAATTGAGGACTTTGAAAGATATGTATTTTCTAATTTAATTGTTTTAAAAAAGTATAAAGATAATTATATATACGATGCAAATTCAAAACAAATAGGAAATTTATTAATACCAGTTAATAATTTACAAGCTTCTAATAAATTATACGTTGACAATACTGTTCTTGAGCTTGAAAAAAAGTTAATTAAGAAAATTAACAATATACTGGAGAGCAAAAAAATAAAAACTTAAAATTATTTGAAAAATTAATAAAAAAAAAAAAATAAATAAATAATGTCGAAAAAACTAATTGTAAAGGAACTTCATAAGCAAGTTCGAAAAAATTATCCAAGGCGTAAAGTAATTACAAAAGGAATAAATGATTTATGGCAATCTGATCTCGTAGAAATGATACCATATGCAAATAAAAACAATGGTTATAAATATATGATGACAGTAATAGATGTATTCTCCAAATATGCTTGGGCTAAACCAGTAAAATCTAAATCTGCTAAAGATATTACTAAAGCAATGCAAGATATTTTTTAAGAAAAAAAAATTCCAAAAAATTTGCAAACCGATAATGGTAAAGAATTTTATAATAATGAATTTAATAAACTTATGCAAAAATATAAAATAAATCACTATTCTACTTACAGCAATTTAAAAGCAAGTGTTGTTGAAAGATTCAATCGAACATTAAAATCTAAAATGTGGCAACAATTTAGCTTACAAGGATCCTATAAATGGATTAATATACTACCAAAATTAATTAAAACATATAATAATACAAAACATAAAACTATTAAAATGCGACCAATTGATGTAAACAATAAAAATGAAAAACACTTACTAAATACAGTGTATAATAACATAAAAGTTTTTGGTCATGCAAAATTAAAAATTGGTGATTTTGTTAGAATTTCTAAAATAAAATCTATATTTGAAAAAGGTTACACTCCTAATTGGTCCACTGAAATTTTCACAATTTCAAAAATACAGTTAACAAATCCAGTTACATATAAATTAAAAGATTATTTAGGACAAGCTGTAGAAGAAGGATTTTACGAACAAGAATTACAAAAAACAAAGCATTCAGATATTTATTTAGTAGAAAAAATAATAAAAAAAAAGGATCACAAGTTTTTGTAAAATGGTTGGGGTTTGATAATTCACATAATTAATGGATAAATAAGAACAATGTTTTATAATTAACTTATATGTATTTATAAAATATATTAATAATTCACAAAATTCATGAATAAATAAAAAAACAATATTTCATAATTAATTTATATGTATTTATAAAATATACTACTGTAGGTGACTGTATAAGAAAGTGGTAATAAGATAAAAAATATGTTTTTATATAATTTGTTATATATTATAAGTATACTGTATCTTTATAATTAATAATTTATAATAAAGTAATATTTAATATGTAAAATGCTTTTTTATTTTTTATATGGTTTTAAATTATAAAGCAAGCTCTTAATAATGCTGGAAATAAATGATTAGACATTCAACTGATAAGCTGTGGGGCTTTAGATACATTGTTTTAGTTGGTACCACTGACAAAGCTATGGGGCTTCGGACACATTGTTTTAGTTGGTACCACTGACAACTAATATAAATTCTTATCTTATTTTACTTCCGAACAGCAATCTGTTGCGAAAATTTCATAATATGCGTCATCTATTGGCCCCCTTTTAAGAATGCTGGCTTTTTGAATTGTGAGTGCCATCTCTTGTGAAACCCTTTAACCCGAGCTGCCATCTGTAGCGAAAATTTTATAACATTAATAATGCTGGCTTTTGAATTGTGAACGCCAGGAAATAAATAATTAGGCATATCCTTATCTTATTTACTTCCGAGCAGCAATCTGTTGCGAAAATTTTATAACATTGGCTTTTGAATTGTGAGTGCCATCTCTTGTGAAACCTTTAACATAATTACCCGAGCTGCCATCTGTAGCGGAAATTTTTATAACATTATAAATGCTGGCTTTTGAATTGTGGACGCCAGGAAATAAATGATTAGGTATATTCTTATCTTATTTACTTCCGAGCAGGAATCTGTTGCGCCATCTATTGACCCCTTTTAAGAATGCTGGCTTTTGAATTGTGAGTGCCATCTCTTGTTCTGTAGCGAAAATTTTATAACATGCGCCATCTGTTGCGATATTTTAACATGGCGTCCTTATCGTCCTTATCTTATCTACTTCCGAGCCAGAACCATCCTTTCCACCCTACTGCTTATGTTTGCAAAATCTAGATAAAATAGCTGTTTTCAACTTGCAAGGACATACAAAATGCTGTTTTCAAATATTTAAACTGTTATATTCATGTTTTTGTCGTGTATAATGGCTAATGTTGGTGAAATCAAGATAAAATTGCTGTTTTAAGCATGCAAAAGCATACAAAATACCGTTTTCAAGTATTTATACTGTCATATTCATGTACATGTCGTGTGTAATGGCTCATGTTTGCAAAATCAAGATAAAATTGCTGTTTTCAACTTGCAAAAACATACAAAATGCTGTTTTCAAGTATTTATACTGTCCTATTCATGTTTCTATCGTGTATAATGAGTAATGTTGGTGAAATCAAGAAAAAATTTCTGTTTTAACCATGCAAAAGCATACAAAATGCTGTTTTCAAGTATTTGAACTGTCATATTCATATTTCTGTCGTGTATAGTGGCTAATGTTGGTGAAATCAAGATAAAATTGCTGTTTTAAGCATGCAAAAGCATACAAAACGCCGATATCAAGTATATAAACTGTCATATTCATGTATATGTCGTGTGTAATAGCTTATGTTTGCAAAATCAAGATAAAATAGCTGTTTTCAGTTTGCAAAAACATACAAAATGCTGTTTTCAAGTATTGAAACTGTCATATTCATGTTTTTGTCGTGTATAATGGCTAATGTTGGTGAAGTTAAGATAAAATTGCTGTTTTAATCATGCAAAAGCATACAAAACTCCGTTTTCAAATATTTATACTGTCATATTCATGTATATGCCGTGTGTAAAGGCTTATATTTGCAAAATCAACATAAAATTGCTATTTTAAGCATGCAAAAGCATACAGAACACCGTTTTCAAGTATTTAAACTGTCATATTCATGTATATGTCGTGTGTAATGGCTTATGTTTGCAAAATCAAGATAAAATAGCTGTTTTCAGCGTGCAAAAACATACAAAATGCTGTTTTTAAGTATTTAAATTGTCATATTTATGTTTTTGTCGTGTATAATGGCTAATGTTGGTGAAATCAAGAAAAAATTTCTGTTATAAGCATGCAAAAGCATACAAAACGTCGTTTTCAAGTATTTAAACTGTCATATTCATGTATATGTCGTGTGTAATGGCTTAGGTTTGCAAAATCAAGATAAAAAATCTGTTTTCAGCTTGCAAAAGCATACAAAAAGGCTGTTTTCAAGTATTTAAACTGTCATATTTATGTTTCTGTCATGTATAATGGCTAATGTTAGTGATATCAAGATAAAATTGCTGATTTAAGCATGCAAAAGCATACAAAACGCCGATTACAAGTATTTAAACTGTCATATTCATGTATATGTCGTGTGTAATGCCTTATATTTGCAAAATCAACATAAAATAACTGTTTTCAGCTTGCAAAAACATACAAAATGCTGTTTTCAAGTATTTAAACTGTCATATTCATTTTTGTGTCATGTATAATGGCCAATGTTGGTGAAATCAATATAAAATTGCTGTTTTAGGCATGCAAAAGCATACAAAACACCGTTTTCAAGTATTCAAATTGTCATATTCATGTATATGTCGTGTGTAATGGCTTATATTTGCAAAATCTAGATAAAATAGCTGTTTTCAGCTTGCAAAAACATACAAAATGCTGTTCTCAAGTATTTAAATTGTCATATTCAAGTTTTTGTCGTGTATAGTAGTAGTGATACGTCATATAGTACAGTACAGAGTTTTACCTGGTGCAGTGATTTATAGTTATATATCGACGTTGACACAAAATAAATAGTTGCAGTGTTTATTAAACGTTTAATAGGTGATTTGTGAAGTACATACGTTGTGGGTTTCACTGAAGATTTCGTTATTTCTTATTTTGGGTTGAATCAAGGTTTCTCAATATACTTTTTGACACTCGCAGCCATTCAGACTTGTAAAGAACAAGCAGCGACATCAAATCAACATCTTTATAATTTAATATAATTATAAACAAAAACAACCATCGTCGCACTACTGCACTGCGGTCCGCATATACCGTAGGCTATTTATTTATTTATTTCTGTCATGTCATCTGTATTACACTGCTTAGCAAGGTGTGGTAAAGAACTTAAAAACGATAAAGCAGTAAGATGTGATTTTTGTCGTGAACCAATTCATGACGTATGTGCTGGGCTGACTCGTCAAGAAGCTGCACTTATGTTATCACAAAATCGTAGTCTACAATACAAATGCGTAAACTGTAAAAAACAAGATACCAAATTGGATGATCTTATTCAGCTAACAACTTCTCTTAAAGCTGAACTAGATACAATTAAATCTTCTATGTGCGAAGCAAAAACATCTGCCGCTACAGTAGAAACTATTATTGAGGAACTCCAAGAAAGGCAAAAAAGAGCGTCAAATATAATTATATTTAACATTCCGGAAAGCACATCTGATGATGCAGCAGACCGTATTACCCATGATCAAAATCAAGTTACACATGTAATAAATCAAGTACCTACAGTTTCATGCGATAATATTAGGGTATTTCGCTTGGGAAAGCGAGAAAACGATAAGTGCAGGCCTATCAAAGTAATCTTGAAAAGTCCGAATGATGTATTTAAAGTAATCAAACAACGCTTTAAATTTGGAAATATTAGTGTTACTACTGATAAAACTGATTCACAAAGAAACTATTTAAAGTCTATTATCAGTCAATTAAACGAAAGAAAATTAAAAGGTGAAACAGATTTAACTATGAAATATATAAACGGTGTGCCTAAAATAGTAAAATCTAAATCAAAAAACTAAATTCCTGCTCAAAACTAAAAATTTATTATCAAAATGTTCGAGGCTTGAGAAGTAAATTAAATTATCTACAACATTCAACAGTAGATTCTCACTCTGACTACGACGTTATAATTTTTACTGAAACTTGGTTATTCAATGATATATCCGATAGTGAGCTTCCTTTAACAAACTTTACAATGTTCAGAAAAGATCGCGATATTAATACTAGTTCGAAGTGTAGAGGTGGAGGTGTTCTAATTGCGGTTAACTCAAAGTTTTCGGCATGCGAAATTAATTCCAAGTGCAAAAATATCGAGCAATTATTTGTTTGTGTAACTCGCGGTGAAACTAAAATTTTACTGGGTGCTACGTATATACCCCCGACCTCTTCAACTGACTTATACGAACAACATTGTAATAGTGTGGAAGAAATCATGGATTCTAGTGACTTCAATGAAGTGCTCCTATTTGGCGACTACAATTTACCAGGCGCATCTTGGTGTTCATCCGACAGTGAGGACGTTTCCAGTAATTCTACAATACAAGCTCGAACTGTCAGCGACTCCTTTAGTTATCTAGGTTTATTTCAGGTTAATAGAGTGTGCAACGTATTTGACAAAATGCTAGACCTCGCTTTTTCTAATAATGAAATGATATTATCTGAATTAGATGTTTGTCCTTTAATTAAATGTGATGTTTATCACCCCGCAATTGTATACGAAATACCTCTACAGTGTGATGTAAAATTACTAGATTTTTCAATAGTTAAAAAAGACTTCAAAAAGTGTAATTTTCTTGCTCTAAATGAATATTTGGAGAACATAAATTGGGCTGTATTAAACAACATGGCACTTGATGATGCATATAATTACTTTTATTATATACTTTATTTTGCTATAGAACTGTACACACCTGTAAAATATATAAAAAGTCAATTTCCATGTTGGTATTCGAAAGAACTAAAAATTCAAATAAAAAATAAACATTATTATCATATGAGATATAAACAGTCTGGTAGTTTAGAAGATTATAATAATTTTGCTAAAGTCCGATCTGATTGTAAAAATTTAAGTAAGCAATGTTATGAATTATACATCAGAAATACTGAGTCTAGTTTGTCTTCAAATAATATTAAAAATTTTTGGTCTTATATAAATAATGTTAATAAGAGTAACAGACTACCTAGTAATGTTTTTCTAAATGATACTTATGCAGATAAGCCACATGAAATTGCAAACTTGTTTGCAAAACACTTTTCTTCAGTTTATGTTCCATCACTTATGTCTACAACTGAAATCATTCATGAATATCATAATGATGTTAACTTTAATAACATATCTGTGTCTGTTGAAGATATATGCAGTAAATTAAGTGCTCTAGATGCTTGTAAAGGAAGTGGTCCTGATGAAATCCCACCAATTGTTATAAAAAATTGTTCTGCGTCTTTGTCTTATCCGTTATATGTATTATTTAACAAATCATTTCAAATGGGCCATTTTCCTGATTGTTTAAAATCAAGTTATGTAGTACCTATCTTTAAGTCCGGCAACAAGAATAATGTTCAAAATTATAGACCAATCAGTATCCAATCAACCTTAGGAAAAGTAATGGAGAGCATTGTTTGTGATAAGCTAACACCAGTTGTACATAATGAAATAATTCCTGAGCAGCATGGTTTTATTAAAGGTAGATCTACCGAAACAAATTTATTATCATTTTATCAATATGCCGTTAATGCTTTCGAAGAAGGTTATCAAGTTGATTCGGTTTATACAGACTTTTCAAAAGCGTTCGACACTGTTAACCACGAAATCTTATTGAGTAAATTAAAGTCTATGGGCATTGGAGGATCTATGTACTATTGGTTCGAGAGTTATTTAAAGAATAGAACTCAGCGTGTCAAAATTAATAATTCTACGTTATCTAACGATTTCCAAGTTTCCTCCGGTGTGCCGCAAGGGTCTCACCTAGGCCCCTTGCTTTTTCTTATTTTTATAAATGATATTGGAAAATCGATAGGTGATGTAAATTATTTACTATTTGCCGATGACTTAAAGATATTTAAAAAAGTATGTTCTGTAAGCGATTGTCTAGACCTTCAAAAATCTCTCGATAACTTGTGTTCATGGTGTGAGGATAATCAAATGACACTAAATGTTAATAAATGTAATTTTATGACGTTTCACAGAAAAAAGAACCCAATTGTATTTAATTATTTACTAAAATCTGAAAAACTGTCAAAAGTAGTGTCAGTCAAAGATTTAGGTATTATTCTCAGTGAAGATCTAGAAAGTAATGAACATGTTTCATATATTACTGCAAAAGCTATGAAAACACTAGGATTTATCTATAGATCCACTCGTGACTTTAAGAATATAAACTCCATAAAAATTCTTTACACAGCTTTAGTTCGTCCTATCCTCGATTATTGCTCAGTAGTGTGGTCACCTTATTACGAAGTACATAAAAACGCAGTAGTAAAAGTACAAAATAAATTTCTAAGGTCTATAAAATACAAATTTTCAGTCACTTTTAATTAAAAATCCACCAGCGATGTTCTAAAATATCTTAATATGTCAACACTTAATGATCGGCGTTTATATTTTGATTTAGTTTTTCTTTACAAATTAATTAATAATGTAATTGATTGTCCTTCATTACTTTCTAAAATAAATTTTAATGTTCGTTATTCTGTAACAAGACAAAAACATTTATTCTCCATTAGCATTTCAACAAAAAATTATATAAATAATTCTCCACTGAATAGGGTGATGAGAGAATTTAACATTGTTTGTACTGACATTGATATTAATAGTGTTACAATTTATACTTTTAAAAATAATATAAGGAGGTTGTTATTACAATAATGAGGTACTTCACATTGTTGATTTTTTTTTGTTCATTTTTGTATAATGTATTATATTTGTATATACGAGTATTGTACTCAACAATCCATTGTATAGTGGGCGTGAGCCCGTTCATAGATAAATAAATAAATAAATAATGGCTAATGGTGGTGAAATCAAGATAAAATTGCTGTTTTAAGCATGAAAAAGCATACAAAACACCGTTTTCAAGTATTTAAACTGTCATATTCATGTATATGTTGTGTATAATGGCTTATGTTTGCAAAATCTAAATAAAATAGCTGTTTTCAGCTTGCAAGGACATACAAAATGCTGTTTTCAAATACTTAAACTGTCATATTCATGTTTTTGTCGTGTATAATGGCTAATGTTGGTGAATTCAAGATAAAATTGCTGTTTTAAGCATGCAAAAGCATACGAAACACCGTTTTCAAGTATTTAAACTGTCATATTCATGTATATGTCGTGTGTAATGGCTTATGTTTGTAAAATAAAGATAAAATGGCTGTTTTCAGCTTGCAAAAACATACAAAATGCTGTTTTCAAGTATTTGAACTGTCATATTCATGTTTCTGTCGTGTATAATGGCTAATGTTGATGAAATCAATATAAAATTGCTGTTTTAAGTATGCAAAAGCATACAAAACTTCGTTTTCAAGTATTTAAACTGTCATATTCATGTATATGTCCTGTGTAATGCCTTATATTTGCAAAATCAAGATAAAATAGCTGTTTTTAGCTTGCAAAAACATACAAAATGCTGTTTTCAAGTATTTAAACTGTCATATTTATATTTCTGTCGTGTATAATGGCTAATGTTGGTGATATTAATATAAAATTGCTGTTTTAAGCACGCAAAAGCATACAAAACACCGTTTTCAATTACTTAAACTGTCATATTCATGTATATGCCGTGTGTAAAGGCTTATGTTTGCAAAATCAAGATAAAAAAGCTGTTTTCAGTTTGCAAAAACATACAAAATGCTGTTTTTAAGTATTTAAACTGTCATACTCATGTTTCTGTCGTGTATAATGGCTAATGTTGGTGAAGTTAAGATGAAATTGCTGTTTTAAGCATGCAAAAGCATACAAAACCGCGTATTCAAGTATTTATACTGTCATATTCATGTATATGTCGTGTGTAATGGCTTATGTTTGCAAAATCTAGATAAAATAGCTGTTTTCAGCTTTCAAGGTCATACAAAATGCTGTTTTCAAATATATAAACTGTCATATTTATGTTTCTGTCGTGTATAATGGCTAATGTTAGTGATATCAAGATAAAATTGCTGATTTAAGCATGCAAAAGCATACAAAACGCCGATTTCAAGTATTTAAACTGTCATATTCATGTATATGTCGTGTGTAATGCCTTATATTTGCAAAATCAAGATAAAATAGCTGTTTTCAGCTTGCAAAAACATACAAAATGCTGTTTTCAAGATTTAAACTGTCATATTTATGTTTCTGTCGTGTATAATGGCTAATGTTGGTGATATCAATATCAAATTGCCGTTTTAAGCACGCAAAAACATATAAAACACCGTTTTCAATTATTTAAACTGTCATATTCATGTATATGTCGTGTGTAATGGCTTATGTTTGTAAAATCAAGACAAAATAGCTGTTTTAAGCTTGCATTAACATACAAAATGCTGTTTTCAAGTATTTAAACTGTCATATTCATGTATATGTCGTATGTAATGGCTTATGTTTGCAAAATCAAGACAAAATAGCTGTTTTCAGCTTGCGAAAACATACAGAACGCTGTTTTCAAGTATATATCTGTCATATTCATGTTTCTGTCGTGTATAATGGCTAGTGTTGGTGAAATCAAGAAAAAATTTCTGTTTTAAGCATGCAAAAGCATACAAAACGTCTTTTTCATGTATTTAAACTGTCATATTCATGTTTCTGTGGTGCATAATGGCTAATGTTGGTAAAATCAAGAAAAAATTTCTGTTTTAAGCATGCAAAAGCATACAAAACGTCGTTTTCAAGTATTTAAACTGTCATATTCATGTATATGTCGTGTGTAATGGCTTATGTTTGCAAAATCAAGATAAAAAATCTGTTTTCAGCTTGCAAAAACATGCAAAATGCTGATTTCAAGTATATAAACTGTCATATTCATGTTTCTGTGGTGCATAATGGCTAATGTTGGTGAAATCAAGAAAAAATTTCTGTTTTAAGCATGCAAAAGCATACAAAACGTCGTTTTCAAGTATTTAAACTGTCATATTCATGTATATGTCGTGAGTAATGGCTTAGGTTTGCAAAATCAAGATAAAAAATCTGTTTTCAGCTTGCAAAAGCAAACAAATGGCTGTTTTCAAGTATTTAAACTGTCATATTTATGTTTCTGTCGTGTATAATGGCTAATGTTAGTGATATCAAGATAAAATTGCTGATTTAAGCATGCAAAAGCATACAAAACGCCGATTTTAAGTATTTAAACTGTCATATTCATTTATATGTCGAGTGTAATGCCTTATATTTTCAAAATCAAGATAAAATAGCTGTTTTCAGCTTGCAAAAACATACAAAATGCTGTTTTCAAGTATATAAACAGTCATATTCATGTTTGTGTCATGTATAATGGCCAATGTTGGTGAAATCAATATAAAATTGCTGTTTTAGGCGTGCAAAAGCATACAAAACACCGTTTTCAAGTATTTAAATTGTCATATTCATGTATATGTCGTGTGTAATGGCTTATATTTGCAAAATCTAGATAAAAAGCTGTTTTCAGCTTGCAAAAACATGCAAAATGCTGATTTCAAGTATATAAACTGTCATATTTATGTTTCTGTCGTGTATAATGGCTAATGTTAGTGATATCAAGATAAAATTGCTGTTTTAAGAACGCAAAAGCATACAAAACACCGTTTTCAAGTATTTAAACTGTCATATTCATGTATATGTCATGTTTAATGGCTTATGTTTGCAAAATCTAGATAAAATAGCTGTTTTCAGCTTGCAAGTACATACAAAATGCTGTTTTCAAATATTTAAACTGTCATATTCATGTTTTTGTCGTGTATAATGGCTAATGTTGGTGAAATCAAGATAAAATTGCTGTTTTAAGCATGCAAAAGCATACAAAATACCGTTTTCAAGTATTTATACTGTCATATTCATGTTTCTGTCGTGTATAATGGGTAATGTTGGTGAAATCAAGAAAAAATTTCTGTTTTAAGCATGCAAAAGCATACAAAACGTCGTTTTCAATTATTTAAACTGTCATATTCATGTATATGTCGTGTGTGGTGCCTTATATTTGCAAAATCAAGATAAAATAGCTGTTTTCAGCTTGCAAAAACATACAAAATGCTGTTTTCAAGTATTTAAACTGTCATATTTATGTTTCTGTCGTGTATAATGGCTAATGTTGGTGAAATCAAGATAAAATTGCTGTTTTAAGCATGTAAAAGCATACAAAGCGCTGATTTCAAGTATTTAATCTGTCATATTCATGTATATGTCGTGTGTAATGGCTTATGTTTGCAAAATCAAGATCAAAAATATGTTTTCAGCTTGCAAAAGCATACAAAAGGCTGTTTTCAAGTATTTAAACTGTCATATTTATGTTTCTGTCGTGTATAATGGCTAATGTTGGTGATATCAAGATAAAATTGCTGTTTTAAGAACGCAAAAGCATACAAAACACCGTTTTCAAGTATTTAAACTGTCATATTCATGTATATGTCGTGTGTAATGCCTTATATTTGCAAAATCTAGATAAAATAGCTGTTTTCAGCTTGCAAGGACATACAAAATGCTGTTTTCAAGTATATGAACTGTCATATTCATTTTTCTGTCGTGTATAATGGCTAATGTTGATGAAATCAAGATAAAATTGCTGTTTTAAGCATGCAAAAGCATACAAAACGTCGTTTTCAAGTATTTAAACTGTCATATTCATGTATATGTCGTGTGTAATGCCTTATATTTGCAAAATCAAGATAAAATAGCTGTTTTCAGCTTGCAAAAACATACAAAATGCTGTTTTCAAGATTTAAACTGTCATATATATGTTTCTGTTGTGTATAATGGCTAATGTTGGTGATATCAATATAAAATTGCCGTTTTAAGCACGCAAAAATATATAAAACACCGTTTTCAATTAGTTAAACTGTCATATTGATGTATACGCCGTGTGTAAAGGCTTAGGTATGCAAAATCAAGATAAAAAATCGGTTTTCAGCTTGCAAAAGCATACAAAAGGCTGTTTTCAAGTATTTAAACTGTCATATTTATGTTTCTGTCGTGTATAATGGCTAATGTTAGTGATATCAAGATAAAATTGCTGATTTAAGCATGCAAAAGCATACAGAACGCCGATTTCAAGTATTTAAACTGTCATATTCATGTATATGTCGTGTGTAATGGCTTATGTTCGCAAAATCAAGATAAAATAGCTGTTTTCAGCGTGCAAAAACACACAAAATGCTGTTTTTAAGTATCTAAATTGTCATATTTATGTTTCTGTCGTGTATAATGGCTAATGTTGGTGAAATCAAGATAAAATTGCTGTTTTAAACATGCAAAAGCATACAAAACGTCGTTTTCAAGTATTTAAACTGTCATATTCATGTATATGTCGTGTGTAATAGCTTATGTTTGCAAAATCAAGATAAAATAGCTGTTTTCAGCTTACAAAAACATGCAAAATGCTGTTTTCAAGTATATAAACTGTCATATTCATGTTTCTGTGGTGCATAATGGCTAATGTTGGTGATATAAAGATAAAATTGCTGATTTAAGCATGCAAAAGCATACAAAACGCCGATTTCAAGTATTTAAACTGTCATATTCATGTATATGTCGTGTGTAATGCCTTATATTTGCAAAATCAAGATAAAATAGCTGTTTTCAGCTTGCAAAAACATACAAAATGCTGTTCTCAAGTATTTAAATTGTCATATTCAAGTTTTTGTCGTGTATAATGGCTAATGTTGGTGAAATCAAGATAAAATTGCTGTTTTAAGCATGCAAAAGCATACAAAACACCGTTTTCAAGTATTTAAACTGTCATATTCATGTATATGTCGTATGTAATGGCTTATGTTTGCAAAATCTAGACAAAATAGTTGTTTTCAGCTTGCGAAAACATACAGAACGCTGTTTTCAAGTATATAATCTGTCATATTCATGTTTCTGTCGTGTATAATGGCTAGTGTTGGTGAAATCAAGATAAAATTGCTGTATTAAGGACGCAAAAGCATACAAAACACCGTTTTCAAGTATTTAAATTGTCATATTCAGGTATATGTTGTGTGTAATGGCTTATGTTTGCAAAATCTAGATAAAATAGCTGTTTTCAGCTTGCAAGGACATACAAAATGTTGTTTTCAAATATTTGAACTGTCATATTCATGTTTCTGTCGTGTATAATGGCTAATGTTGATGAAATCAAGATAAAATTGCTGTTTTAAACATGCAAAAGCATACAAAACGTCGTTTTCAAGTATTTAAACTGTCATATTCATGTATATGTCGTGTGTAATGCCTTATATTTGCAAAATCAAGATAAAATAGCTGTTTTTAGCTTGCAAAAACATACAAAATGCTGTTTTTAAGTATTTAAACTGTCATATTCATGTTTCTGTTGTGTATAATGGCTAATGTTGGTGAAATCAAGATAAAATTGCTATTTTAAGCTTGCAAAAGCATACAAAACACCGTTTTCAAGTATTTAAACTGTCATATTCATGTATATGTCGTGTGTAATGGCTTATGTTTGCAAAATCTAGATAAAATAGCTGTTTTCAGCTGGCAAAAACATGCAAAATGCTGTTTTCAAGTATATATACTGTCATATTCATGTTTCTGTGGTGCATAATGCCTAATGTTGGTGAAATCAAGAAAAACTTTCTGTTTTAAGCATGCAAAAGCATACAAAACGTCGTTTTCAAGTATTTAAATTGTTATATTCATGTATATGTCGTGTGTAATGGCTTAGGTTTGCAAAATCAAGATAAAAAATCTGTTTTCAGCTTGCAAAAGCATACAAAAGGCTGTTTTCAAGTATTTAAACTGTCATATTTATGTTTCTGTCGTGTATAATGGCTAATGTTAGTGACATCTAGATAAAATTGCTGATTTAAGCATGCAAAAGCATACAAAACGCCGATTTCAAGTATTTAAACTGTCATATTCATGTATATGTCGTGTGTAGTGCCTTATATTTGCAAAATCAAGATAAAATAGCTGTTTTCAGCTTGCAAAAACATACAAAATGCTGTTTTCAAGATTTTAACTGTCATATTTATGTTTCTGTCTTGTATAATGGCCAATGTTGGTAATATCAATATAAAATTGCCGTTTTAAGCACGCAAAAATATATAAAACACCGTTTTCAATTATTTAAACTGTCATATTGATGTATATGTCGTGTGTAATGGCTTATGTTTGTAAAATCAAGATAAAATAGCTGTTTTCAGCTTGCAAAAGCATACAAAAGGCTGTTTTCAAGTATTTAAACTGTCATATTCATGTTTGTGTCATGTATATTGGCCAATGTTGGTGAAATCAATATAAAATTGCTGTTCTAGGCATGCAAAAGCATACAAAACACCGTTTTCAAGAATTTAAACAGTCATATTCATGTGTGTGTCGTTTGTAAAGGCTTATGTTTGCAAAATCAAGAAAAAATAGCTGTTTTCAGCTTGCAAAAGCATACAAAAGGCTGTTTTCAAGTATTTAAACTGTCATATTTATGTTTCTGTCGTGTATAATGGCTAATGTTAGTGATATCAAGATAAAATTGCTGATTTAAGCATGCAAAAGCATACAAAACGCCGATTTCAAGTATTTAAACTGTCATATTCATGTATATGTCGTGTATAATGCCTTTTATTTGCAAAATCAAGATAAGATAGTTGTTTTCAGCTTGCAAAAGCATACAAAATGCTGTTTTCAAGTATTTACACTGTCATATTCATGTTTCTGTCGTGTATAATGGCTAATGTTGCTGAAATCAAGATAAAAATGCTGTTTTATGCATGCAAAAGCATACGAAACACCATTTTCAAGTATTTAAACTGTCATATTCATGTATATGTCGTGTGTAATGGCTTATGTTTGTAAATTCAAGATAAAATAACTGTTTTAAGCTTGCATTAACATACAAAATGCTGTTTTCAGGTATTTAAACTGTCATATTCATGTTTGTGTCATGTATAATATATATAATAATAATAATAATATAATATATATTTTATTTCGTGACCAAAATACATTGATATTGAAAAAGTCAAGTTTATATTAAAATAAAATATAAAAAACACAAAACAACATACAAAATGTGTTGACATAAACTTTAAAATTTATGAAAATTTATGAAAGAACTGTAGGAATATGTAATACTTAATTAAAATTATCATTTAGAAAAAAAATCCTCAACAGTGTAGAAACTATTTGATAATAAATGCTTTTTCAATTCAAATTTAAATTTTTTATTGTTGCTCATATCCTTTAGATATTGTGGTAAGTGGTTATATATTTTTAGACCAATATAGTTTGGGTTATTTTTTGATTTTTTTAAATTAACTTTGGGCACTCTCAAATTTTCTTTACCTCGTGTATTATATTGATGTGTGTCACTGTGAGTTTCTAAGCTATTTAAGTTTTCTTTAACAATCAGTGCTACTTTTAGTATATATATACAGGGCAGAGTTAAAATATTTTCTTTTTTAAATAAATCTTTGCAAGATGATCTGAATGGAAGTTGTAATATGTTTCTCAGTGCTTTTTTTTGTAATTTAAAAACTCGCTGTGCTGCTTGAGAACACCCCCAGAAAATTATTCCGTAACATAAAACAGGATAAAATTTTGCAAAATAAAATGTTTTTGCTGTATGTACATCCGTGAGAGATCGTAATCTATGAATTAAATAACAGAGAGATGCCAAAGTACCACAAATTTCTTCCACATGAGGATCCCAATTTAAGTTCTCCTGAATATTAAGTCCCAGAATCTTTGTGTTACTAGCTTGTGGTAAAACCTGATTATTTGATCGTATTAAAATACTCTCAGTACGTTTTGTATTGGAGAATTTTAGCATTAACGATTTGTTAACATTCAGGGTAAGTTTTAATGTTACTAGCCATTTTGCCAGATCATTAATAATTTTAGAGATATCTGAGGATATAGACTCAGTATTATTTAAAATTACAGTTATATCATCTGCATAAGTAACAAATTTCTCTGATTGTAATATGGTTTTAAGGTTATTTATATACAGTGAGAATAATATGGGGCCCAAGATGGAACCCTGTGGAACACCGAAAGATATATCCTGAAGATTAGATTTATATTTACTGTTACATACAACATATTGTTTTCTGTTACTAAGGTAAGATTCGAGCCATTTAGAACACATTCCACGTAGTCCGTAGCTCTCACAGCTATTTAACAATATTGTATGATTTACGCAATCAAATGCCTTGGATAGATCTAGAAAAATTCCATAAGTATCAGTACCGTTGTCAAAATTATTGTAAACCTGATCGAGAAAGTATATAAGTGCTGAAGTTGTACTTCTACCTTTCCTAAAACCATGTTGCTCGCTAATTAATATCTCATTCTTCTCTAAAAACGATGAGATTCTAACATACATTACCTTTTCGAAAAGCTTATGAAATATTGTTACTAAAGAGATAGGTCGATAATTTGAAGTGAGTTCTTTATCTCCCTTTTTATATAAAGGTATCACTTTTGTAATTTTTAAAATATCTGGAAAAACTCCTTGTGATATTGATAAATTTACACAGTGTGTTAAAGGTACAATAATTGTTTCATAACAGCTTTTTAGTAAGTTACTAGAAATTTCATCAACTCCTGTAGAAAATGAATTTTTTAATGACATTATCAACGAAGACAACTCAGTTTCAGTGACAGGTTCAAGAAAAATTGAAGAATTACATTGATTATTAACATTGTAATTTGTACTATTTTTTGGCAAGTCCTGCATAAGTTTATGTGGTATATTTATAAAAAAATTATTAAACTTGTTAGCAATATCTAAAGGATTGTCCACCGCCACGTCATTATCTTTTAATGTTTTTATACTATCGCCTTTATTATACAAGTTATTTTTAATTAGTTTCCACACTTTTGAGGTGTTATTATTACATTTTTCAATTAATTTTGAGTTAAATTCTTTTTTTGCAATTTTAAGCATTTTGCGATACTTATTTCTAAAACTATTAAAATTTTCTTTACTTATTAATCCACATTTATAAAGTTCGTACAGTTCTTTCATTTTCAGAGAGTGTGCTTTGATATCATTCGTAAGCCATGATTTATTATTTGTTTTGTTTATTGGTATCAAGCGTTTTGGATGTGTGATCTCAAAGTTGAATAAAAAAGTTTCCATAAAATTATTAAAACAAATATTTACATCATTGTTATTTAAAATATTTGACCAATTTTCATTATTACATTTAAATTTCAGATTTTCTAAATTATCTTTTGAAAACTGACGCTTCTCAATTTTAGATATATTTGATATAAATTTAGTTTTTAAAGTAACATTAATATTTTGTGCTGAATGGTCAGATAATCCATTATGAATAACATTTGATTTATAGTTATTATTTTCAAGATTTGTAAAGATATTATCCACACATGTTTCGCTTGTTTTACTTATTCGAGTTGGCTCATTTATAATAGGATATAAATTATGTGAGTTCATTACATCAAGTAATAGTTTTTTAGATAAATTATCAGCTAGGAGATTTACATTAAAATCACCTAAGACAAATAAGTTTATATAATTATTGCTACAAGAGTGTAACTTTGATAGACACATATTTAGTTGTTTCAAAAAATCATTCAGATTGGATGATGGAGGTCTGTATATGACTAAAACATAATTAATGATGTTTTCATGCTTAAACTTTATAGCGCAGCATTCAAAAACTAATTCGATATTAAATTCTTTCACATTGTCTACTTCTGCAACCTCAAAAGAAAATTTGTTATTGTGCAGTATAATAACACCGCCATGGCCGTGGAACTGTCTGTAGAAACCACTTGCTTTACAAAAATTGTCTAGATTGTACGCTGAAATTTCATGTTCATTCATCCAGTGCTCAGAGAGACATAAGATGTCACAGGGGTGTGAGTGCAAGAAGACCTCCAGCTCGTCGATCTTGTTACGCATGCATTGGATGTTTTGGTGTAAAATGTTTATTGTTGTCAGCTCATTGTTAACTGGTGAGTTCTGTAGCTCTACGGACTTGGAATTATCTTTAAAATGGTTATTGTTCATCTTGAAATGTTGGCTTCGGCTGACGAAAAAATTTGAATCTTCGTACAATTATTCCATTTGGCCAGAAAGTTGCAACATTGAGTATACTCAGAAGATCGAAATCGGCTCGTATTCTAAAAGAGTTATTTGAGGATTGTTCGCTTGACACTTTTTTAATGTCAAATGTTCTTCCTGGACATTTTTCGGACGGAAACGTTTTCATATTTTCTTCTGTAATGTCAGTATGAACTTTTCCAACGTATAACCATGCATGTTTATTACCACTTCGTATAGAAGAGTCATTTAAGTCTGTTCCGATTATATTATTTAGTTTAGGTTTATTTTTTAGGTTATTTGTCTTGTTTTGATTGTCATTTTTATTACCGGCAGGTAACGTGTCATATTTCTTTATCGGCGTAGTCGCGTGTTTCATTATATTTGTTTTTGTTTCACTGTTAGATGTCGTCAATTGCTTATTTTGTTGAATTATTAACGGCTTATTATTACTGACCTTGGCACTTTTATTTTGATCTTTGTTAATCATATTTATTATTAGTTCCAGATCAGTTATTCGTTTTTCGAGATGAAAATTTAATTTTTCAAGTATTGCACATTTTTCATTCATTGCTTTATATTCTGCAGATTCACTGTCGTGTTTAAGGTTATCACCAACGTTAACAAAACAGTCATTCTCCAAGTCACTATCGATTTTAAAAAAAGTTGTAAAATGATTTTTTAGAATTAGATTTTCGTTAAGTGCCGTTGGAAGTTGTTTTGAAATTATTATTTCCACTAGATCACTCTTTTTAAGTTTGTTTAGTTCACTGATAACACTAGACGACGCCATATCACTTGCAGTAGAGCATATAATGGCCAATGTTGGTGAAATCAATATAAAATTGCTGTTTTAGGCATGCAAAAGCATACAAAACACCGTTTTCAAGTATTTAAACTGTCACATTCAAGCATATGTCGTGTGTAATGGCTTATATTTGCAAAATCTAGATAAAATAGCTGTTTTCAGCTTGCAAAAACATACAAAATGCTGTTCTCAAGTATTTGAACTGTCATATTCATTTTTCTGTCGTGTATAATGGCTAATGTTGATGAAATCAAGATAAAATTGCTGTTTTAAGCATGCAAAAGCATACAAAACGTCGTTTTCAAGTATTTAAACTGTCATATTCATGTATATGTCGTGTGTAATGCCTTATATTTGCAAAATCAAGATAAAATAGCTGTTTTCAGCTTGCAAAAACATACAAAATGCTGTTTTCAAGATTTAAACTGTCATATATATGTTTCTGTCGTGTATAATGGCTAATGTTGGTGATATCAATATAAAATTGCCGTTTTAAGCACGCAAAAATATATAAAACACCGTTTTCAATTATTTAAACTGTCATATTGATGTATACGCCGTGTGTAAAGGCTTAGGTATGCAAAATCAAGATAAAAAATCTGTTTTCAGCTTGCAAAAGCATACAAAAGGCTGTTTTCAAGTATTTAAACTGTCATATTTATGTTTCTGTCGTGTATAATGGCTAATGTTAGTGATATCAAGATAAAATTGCTGATTTAAGCATGCAAAAGCATACAAAACGCCGATTTCAAGTATTTAAACTGTCATATTCATGTATATGTCGTGTATAATGCCTTTTATTTGCAAAATCAAGATAAAATAGTTGTTTTCAGCTTGAAAAAGCATACAAAATGCTGTTTTCAAGTATTTACACTGTCATATTCATGTTTCTGTCGTGTATAATGGCTAATGTTGCTGAAATCAAGATAAAAATGCTGTTTTATGCATGCAAAAGCATACGAAACACCATTTTCAAGTATTTAAACTGTCATATTCATGTATATGTCGTGTGTAATGGCTTATGTTTGTAAAATCAAGATAAAATAGCTGTTTTAAGCTTGCATTAACATACAAAATGCTGTTTTCAGGTATTTAAACTGTCATATTCATGTTTGTGTCATGTATAATATATATAATAATAATAATAATATAATATATATTTTATTTCGTGACCAAAATACATTGATATTGAAAAAGTCAAGTTTATATTAAAATAAAATATAAAAAACACAAAACAACATACAAAATGTGTTGACATAAACTTTAAAATTTATGAAAATTTATGAAAGAACTGTAGGAATATGTAATACTTAATTAAAATTATCATTTAGAAAAAAAATCCTCAACAGTTTAGAAACTATTTGATAATAAATGCTTTTTCAATTCAAATTTAAATTTTTTATTGTTGCTCATATCCTTTAGATATTGTGGTAAGTGGTTATATATTTATAGACCAATATAGTTTGGGTTATTTTTTGATTTTTTTAAATTAACTTTGGGCACTCTCAAATTTTCTTTACCTCGTGTATTATATTGATGTGTGTCACTGTGAGTTTCTAAGCTATTTAAGTTTTCTTTAACAATCAGTGCTACTTTTAGTATATATATACAGGGCAGAGTTAAAATATTTTCTTTTTTAAATAAATCTTTGCAAGATGATCTGAATGGAAGTTGTAATATGTTTCTCAGTGCTTTTTTTTTGTAATTTAAAAACTCGCTGTGCTGCTTGAGAACACCCACAGAAAATTATTCCGTAACATAAAACAGGATAAAATTTTGCAAAATAAAATGTTTTTGCTGTATGTACATCCGTGAGAGATCGTAATCTATGAATTAAATAACAGAGAGATGCCAAAGTACCACAAATTTCTTCCACATGAGGATCCCAATTTAAGTTCTCCTGAATATTAAGTCCCAGAATCTTTGTGTTACTAGCTTGTGGTAAAACCTGATTATTTGATCGTATTAAAATACTCTCAGTACGTTTTGTATTGGAGAATTTTAGCATTAACGATTTGTTAACATTCAGGGTAAGTTTTAATGTTACTAGCCATTTTGCCAGATCATTAATAATTTTAGAGATATCTGAGGATATAGACTCAGTATTATTTAAAATTACAGTTATATCATCTGCATAAGTAACAAATTTCTCTGATTGTAATATGGTTTTAAGGTTATTTATATACAGTGAGAATAATATGGGGCCCAAGATGGAACCCTGTGGAACACCGAAAGATATATCCTGAAGATTAGATTTATATTTACTGTTACATACAACATATTGTTTTCTGTTACTAAGGTAAGATTCGAGCCATTTAGAACACATTCCACGTAGTCCGTAGCTCTCACGGCTATTTAACAATATTGTATGATTTACGCAATCAAATGCCTTGGATAGATCTAGAAAAATTCCATAAGTATCAGTACCGTTGTCAAAATTATTGTAAACCTGATCGAGAAAGTATATAAGTGCTGAAGTTGTACTTCTACCTTTCCTAAAACCATGTTGCTCGCTAATTAATATCTCATTCTTCTCTAAAAACGATGAGATTCTAACATACATTACCTTTTCGAAAAGCTTATGAAATATTGTTACTAAAGAGATAGGTCGATAATTTGAAGTGAGTTCTTTATCTCCCTTTTTATATAAAGGTATCACTTTTGTAATTTTTAAAATATCTGGAAAAACTCCTTGTGATATTGATAAATTTACACAGTGTGTTAAAGGTACAATAATTGTTTCATAACAGCTTTTTAGTAAGTTACTAGAAATTTCATCAACTCCTGTAGAAAATGAATTTTTTAATGACATTATCAACGAAGACAACTCAGTTTCAGTGACAGGTTCAAGAAAAATTGAAGAATTACATTGATTATTAACATTGTAATTTGTACTATTTTTTGGCAAGTCCTGCATAAGTTTATGTGGTATATTTATAAAAAAATTATTAAACTTGTTAGCAATATCTAAAGGATTGTCCACCGCCACGTCATTATCTTTTAATGTTTTTATACTATCGCCTTTATTATACAAGTTATTTTTAATTAGTTTCCACACTTTTGAGGTGTTATTATTACATTTTTCAATTAATTTTGATTTAAATTCTTTTTTTGCAATTTTAAGCATTTTGCGATACTTATTT
The DNA here is from genome assembly GCA_963942605.1 of Poecilus cupreus. Taxonomy (NCBI): domain Eukaryota; kingdom Metazoa; phylum Arthropoda; class Insecta; order Coleoptera; family Carabidae; genus Poecilus; species Poecilus cupreus. The sequence continues at coordinate 27,808 of CAWWDY010000595.1, read as the reverse complement.
CTAAAACTATTAAAATTTTCTTTACTTATTAATCCACATTTATAAAGTTCGTACAGTTCTTTCATTTTCAGAGAGTGTGCTTTGATATCATTCGTAAGCCATGATTTATTATTTGTTTTGTTTATTGGTATCAAGCGTTTTGGATGTGTGATCTCAAAGTTGAATAAAAAAGTTTCCATAAAATTATTAAAACAAATATTTACATCATTGTTATTTAAAATATTTGACCAATTTTCATTATTACATTTAAATTTCAGATTTTCTAAATTATCTTTTGAAAACTGACGCTTCTCAATTTTAGATATATTTGATATAAATTTAGTTTTTAAAGTAACATTAATATTTTGTGCTGAATGGTCAGATAATCCATTATGAATAACATTTGATTTATAGTTATTATTTTCAAGATTTGTAAAGATATTATCCACACATGTTTCGCTTGTTTTACTTATTCGAGTTGGCTCATTTATAATAGGATATAAATTATGTGAGTTCATTACATCAAGTAATAGTTTTTTAGATAAATTATCAGCTAGGAGATTTACATTAAAATCACCTAAGACAAATAAGTTTATATAATTATTGCTACAAGAGTGTAACTTTGATAGACACATATTTAGTTGTTTCAAAAAATCATTCAGATTGGATGATGGAGGTCTGTATATGACTAAAACATAATTAATGATGTTTTCATGCTTAAACTTTATAGCGCAGCATTCAAAAACTAATTCGATATTAAATTCTTTCACATTGTCTACTTCTGCAACCTCAAAAGAAAATTTGTTATTGTGCAGTATAATAACACCGCCATGGCCGTGGAACTGTCTGTAGAAACCACTTGCTTTACAAAAATTGTCTAGATTGTACGCTGAAATTTCATGTTCATTCATCCAGTGCTCAGAGAGACATAAGATGTCACAGGGGTGTGAGTGCAAGAAGACCTCCAGCTCGTCGATCTTGTTACGCATGCATTGGATGTTTTGGTGTAAAATGTTTATTGTTGTCAGCTCATTGTTAACTGGTGAGTTCTGTAGCTCTACGGACTTGGAATTATCTTTAAAATGGTTATTGTTCATCTTGAAATGTTGGCTTCGGCTGACGAAAAAATTTGAATCTTCGTACAATTATTCCATTTGGCCAGAAAGTTGCAACATTGAGTATACTCAGAAGATCTAAATCGGCTCGTATTCTAAAAGAGTTATTTGAGGATTGTTCGCTTGACACTTTTTTAATGTCAAATGTTCTTCCTGGACATTTTTCGGACGGAAACGTTTTCATATTTTCTTCTGTAATGTCAGTATGAACTTTTCCAACGTATAACCATGCATGTTTATTACCACTTCGTATAGAAGAGTCATTTAAGTCTGTTCCGATTATATTATTTAGTTTAGGTTTATTTTTTAGGTTATTTGTCTTGTTTTGATTGTCATTTTTATTACCGGCAGGTAACGTGTCATATTTCTTTATCGGCGTAGTCGCGTGTTTCATTATATTTGTTTTTGTTTCACTGTTAGATGTCGTCAATTGCTTATTTTGTTGAATTATTAACGGCTTATTATTACTGACCTTGGCACTTTTATTTTGATCTTTGTTAATCATATTTATTATTAGTTCCAGATCAGTTATTCGTTTTTCGAGATGAAAATTTAATTTTTCAAGTATTGCACATTTTTCATTCATTGCTTTATATTCTGCAGATTCACTGTCGTGTTTAAGGTTATCACCAACGTTAACAAAACAGTCATTCTCCAAGTCACTATCGATTTTAAAAAAAGTTGTAAAATGATTTTTTAGAATTAGATTTTCGTTAAGTGCCGTTGGAAGTTGTTTTGAAATTATTATTTCCACTAGATCACTCTTTTTAAGTTTGTTTAGTTCACTGATAACACTAGACGACGCCATATCACTTGCAGTAGAGCATATAATGGCCAATGTTGGTGAAATCAATATAAAATTGCTGTTTTAGGCATGCAAAAGCATACAAAACACCGTTTTCAAGTATTTAAACTGTCACATTCATGTATACGTCGTGTGTAATGGCTTATATTTGCAAAATCTAGATAAAATAGCTGTTTTCAGCTTGCAAAAACATACAAAATGCTGTTCTCAAGTATTTAAATTGTCATATTCAAGTTTTTGTCGTGTATAATGTCTAATGTTGGTGAAATTAAGATAAAATTGCTGTTTTAAGCATGCAAAAGCATACAAAACACCGTTTTCAAGTATTTAAACTGTCATATTCATGTATATGTCGTATGTAATGGCTTATGTTTGCAAAATCAAGACAAAATAGCTGTTTTCAGCTTGCGAAAACATACAGAACGCTGTTTTCAAGTATATAATCTGTCATATTCATGTTTCTGTCGTGTATAATGGCTAGTGTTGGTGAAATCAAGAAAAAATTTCTGTTTAAAGCATGCAAAAGCATATAAAACGTCGTTTTCAAGTATTTAAACTGTCACATTCATGTATACGTCGAGTGTAATGGCTTATATTTGCAAAATCAAGATAAAATAGCGGTTTTCAGGTTGCATTAACATACAAAATGCTGTTTTCAGGTATTTAAACTGTCATATTCATGTTTGTGTCATGTATAATGGCCAATGTTGGTGAAATCAATATAAAATTGCTGTTTTAGGCATGCAAAAGCATACAAAACACCGTTTTCAAGTATTTAAACTGTCATATTCATGTATATGTCGTGTGTAATGGCTTATATTTGAAAAATCTAGATAAAATAGCTGTTTTCAGCTTGCAAAAACATACAAAATGCTGTTTTCAAGTATTTATACTGTCATATTCATGTTTCTGTCGTGTATAATGAGTAATGTTGGTGAAATCAAGAAAAAATTTCTGTTTTAAGCATGCAAAAGCTTACAAAATGCTGTTTTCAAGTATTTGAACTGTCATATTCATGTTTCTGTCGTGTATAGTGGCTAATGTTGGTGAAATCAAGATAAAATTGCTGTTTTAAGCATGCAAAAGCATACAAAACGCCGATATCAAGTATTTAAACTGGCATATTCATGTATATGTCGTGTGTAATAGCTTATGTTTGCAAAATCAAGATAAAATAGCTGTTTTCAGCTTGCAAAAACATACAAAATGCTGTTTTCAAGTATTTAAACTGTCATATTCATGTTTTTGTCGTGTATAATGGCTAATGTTGGTGAAGTTAAGATAAAATTTCTGTTTTAATCATGCAAAAGCATACAAAACTCCGTTTTAAAATATTTATACTGTCATATTCATGTATATGCCGTGTGTAAAGGCTTATGTTTGCAAAATCAAGATAAAATTGCTATTTTAAGCATGCAAAAGCATACAAAACACCGTTTTCAAGTATTTAAACTGTCATATTCATGTATATGTCGTGTGTAATGGCTTATGTATGCAAAATCAAGATAAAATAGCTGTTTTCAGCTTGCAAAAACATACAAAATGCTGTTTTCAAATATTTAAACTGCCATATTCATGTTTTTGTCGTGTATAATGGCTAATGTTGGTGAATTCAAGATAAAATTGCTGTTTTAAGCATGCAAAAGCATACGAAACACCGTTTTCAAGTATTTAAACTGTCATATTCATGTATATGTCGTGTGTAATGGCTTATGTTTGTAAAATCAAGATGAAATGGCTGTTTTCAGCTTGCAAAAACATACAAAATGCCAATGGCCAATGGCCAATGTTGGTGAAATCAATATAAAATTGCTGTTTTAGGCATGCAAAAGCATACAAAAAACCGTTTTCAATTATTTAAACTGTCATATTCATGTATATGTCGTGTGTAATGGCTTATATTTGCAAAATCTAGATAAAATAGCTGTTTTCAGCTTGCAAAAACATACAAAATGCTGTTTTCAAGTATTTATACTGTCATATTCATGTTTCTGTCGTGTATAATGAGTAATGTTGGTGAAATCAAGAAAAAATTTCTGTTTTAAGCATGCAAAAGCATACAAAATGCTGTTTTCAAGTATTTGAACTGTCATATTCATGTTTCTGTCGTGTATAGTGGCTAATGTTGGTGAAATCAAGATAAAATTGCTGTTTTAAGCATGCAAAAGCATACAAAACGCCGATATCAAGTATTTAAACTGGCATATTCATGTATATGTCGTGTGTAATAGCTTATGTTTGCAAAATCAAGATGAAATAGCTGTTTTCAGCTTGCAAGAACATACAAAATGCTGTTTTCAAGTATTTAAACTGTCATATTCATGTTTTTGTCGTGTATAATGGCTAATGTTGGTGAAGTTAAGATAAAATTGCTGTTTTAATCATGCAAAAGCATACAAAACTCCGTTTTCAAATATTTATACTGTCATATTCATGTAAATGCCGTGTGTAAAGGCTTATGTTTGCAAAATCAAGATAAAATTGCTATTTTAAGTATGCAAAAGCATACAAAACACCGTTTTCAAGTATTTAAACTGTCATATTCATGTATATGTCGTGTGTAATGGCTTATGTATGCAAAATCAAGATAAAATACCTGTTTTCAGCTTGCAAAAACATACAAAATGCTGTTTTCAAATATTTAAACTGCCATATTCATGTTTTTGTCGTGTATAATGGCTAATGTTGGTCAATTCAAGATAAAATTGCTGTTTTAAGCATGCAAAAGCATACGAAACACCGTTTTCAAGTATTTAAACTGTCGTATTCATGTATATGTCGTGTGTAATGGCTTATGTTTGTAAAATCAAGATGAAATGGCTGTTTTCAGCTTGCAAAAACAAACAAAATGCTGTTTTCAGGTATTTGAACTGTCATATTCATGTTTCTGTCGTGTATAATGGCTAATGTTGATGAAATCAAGATAAAATTGCTGTTTTAAGCATGCAAAAGCATACAAAACGTGGTTTTCAAGTATTTAAACTGTCATATTCATGTATATGTCGTGTGTAATGCCTTATACTTGCAAAATCAAGATAAAATATCTGTTTTTAGCTTGCAAAAACATACAAAATGCTGTTTTCAAGTATTTAAACTGTCATATTTATATTTCTGTCGTGTATAATGGCTAATGTTGGTGATATTAATATAAAATTGCTGTTTTAAGCACGAAAAAGCATACAAAACACCGTTTTCAATTATTTAAACTGTCATATTCATGTATATGCCGTGTGTAAAGGCTTATGTTTGCAAAATCAAAATAAAATAGCGGTTTTCAGTTTGCAAAAACATACAAAATGCTGTTTTCAAGTATTTAAACTGTCATACTCATGTTTCTGTCGTGTATAATGGCTAATGTTGGTGAAGTTAAGATAAAATTGCTGTTTTAAGCTTGCAAAAGCATACAAAACCGCGTATTGAAGTATTTATACTGTCATATTCATGTATATGCCGTGTGTAAAGGCTTATGTTTGCAAAATCAAGATAAAGTAGCTGTTTTCAGCTTGCAAAAACATACAAAATGCTGTTTTTAAGTATTTAAACTGTCATATTCATGTTTCTGTCGTGTATAATGGCTAATGTTGGTGAAATCAAGATAAAATTGCTATTTTAAGCTTGCAAAAGCATACAAAACACCGTTTTCAAGTATTTAAACTGTCATATTCATGTATATGTCGTGTGTAATGGCTTATGTTTGCAAAATCTAGATAAAAAAGCTGTTTTCAGCTTGCAAGGACATACAAAATGCTGTTTTCAAATATATAAACTGTCATATTTATGTTTCTGTCGTAGATAATGGCTAATGTTGGTGAAATCAAGATAAAATTGCTGTTTTAAGCATGCAAAAGCATACAAAACGTCGTTTTCAAGTATTTAAACTGTCATATTCATGTATATGTCGTGTGTAATAGCTTATGTTTGCAAAATCAAGATAAAATAGCTGTTTTCAGCTTGCAAAAACATGCAAAATGCTGTTTTCAAGTATATAAACTGTCATATTCATGTTTCTGTGGTGCATAATGGCTAATGTTGGTGAAATCAAGAAAAAATTTCTGTTTTAAGCATGCAAAAGCATACAAAACGTCGTTTTCAAGTATTTAAACTGTCATATTCATGTATATGTCGTGTGTAATGGCTTAGGTTTGCAAAATCAAGATAAAAAATCTGTTTTCAGCTTGCAAAAGCATACAAAAGGCTGTTTTTAAGTATTTAAACTGGCATATTTATGTTTCTGTCGTGTATAATGGCTAATGTTAGTGATATCAAGATAAAATTGCTGATTTAAGCATGCAAAAGCATACAAAACGCCAATTTCAAGTATTTAAACTGTCATATTCATGTATATGTCGTGTGTAATGCCTTATATTTGCAAAATCAAGATAAAATAGCTGTTCTCAGCTTGCAAAAACATACAAAATGCTGCTTTCAAGTATTTAAACTGTCCTATTCATGTTTCTGTCGTGTATAATGGCTAATGTTGCTAAAATCAAGATAAAAATGCTGTTTTATGCATGCAAAAGCATACGAAGCACCATTTTCAAGTATTTAAACTGTCATATTCATGTATATGTCGTGTGTAATGGCTTATGTTTGTAAAATCAAGATAAAATAGCTGTTTTAAGCTTGCATTAACATACAAAATGCTGTTTTCAGGTATTTAAACTGTCATATTCATGTTTGTGTCATGTATAATGGCCAATGTTGGTGAAATCAATAAAAAATTGCTGTTTTAGGCATGCAAAAGCATACAAAACACCGTTTTCAGGTATTTAAACTGTCATATTCATGTATATGTCGTGTGTAATGGCTTATATTTGCAAAATCTAGATAAAATAGTTGTTTTCAGCTTGCAAAAACATACAAAATGCTGTTCTCAAGTATTTAAATTGTCATATTCAAGTTTTTGTCGTGTATAATGGCTAATGTTGGTGAAATTAAGATAAAATTGCTGTTTTATGCATGCAAAAGCATACAAAACACCGTTTTCAAGTATTTAAACTGTCATATTCATGTATATGTCGTATGTAATGGCTTATGTTTGCAAAATCAAGACAAAATAGCTGTTTTCAGCTTGCGAAAACATACAGAATGCTATTTTCAAGTATATAATTGCTCATATTCATGTTTCTGTCGTGTATAATGGCTAGTGTTGGTGAAATCAAGAAAAAATTTCTGTTTTAAGCATGCAAAAGCATACAAAACGTCGTTTTCTAGTATTTAAACTGTCATATTCATGTTTTTGTGGTGCATAATGGCTAATGTTGGTGAAATCAAGAAAAAATATCTGTTTTAAGCATGCAAAAGCATACAAAACGCCGTTTTCAAGTATTTAAACTGTCATATTCATGTATATGTCGTGTGTAATGGCTTATATTTGCAAAATCTAGATAAAATAGCTGTTTTCAGCTTGCAAAAACATACAAAATGCTGTTTTCAAGTATTTAAACTGTCATATTCATGTTTCGGACGTGTATAATGGCTAATGTTGGTGAAATCAAGATAAAACTGGTGTTTTAAGCAGGCAAAAGCATACAAAACACCGTTTTCAAGTATTTAAAAAGTCATATTCGTGTATATGTCGTATGTATTGGCTTATGTTTGCAAAATCAAGATAGAACAGCTGTTTTCAGCAACAAAAAACATACAAAATGCTGTTTTCAAGTATTTAAACTGTCATATTCATATATATATATATATATATATATATATATATATATATATATATATATATATATATATATATATATATATAACTTCGGAATTCCTACGGCTATCGCCGCTTTTCCGCACCCAGTCGCCATTCCTTTCTGTTTTGGCATACATTTTCCTTTAGATCTCTTGCTGTCATTGCGTCGTCAATTCCTTCTCTCCAACTTCTTCGTGGTCTACCTCTTTTCTTTCTTCTTTTGGGTACCCATGTCAGTATCCTATTTGGCCATCTATCCTCTTTCATTCTTTTTACGTGGCCGAACCATTTAAGTTGTTTTGTTTCGACTGTGTCCATTATCGTGTTTTCTATTCCCACCATTTCTCTTATTCTGTCGTTTCTTATTCGTTCTATTCTAGTTCTCCGGCAGCTCCTTCTCCAGAAGTCCATCTCCGTGACTAGCAGTTTGTTTCTATCTGTTTTCTTTACGTCCCATGCTTCCGAGCCATACGTTATTACACTTTGGACCATAGATGTATATATTCTTTTCTTTGTACACATTCTGATATTTGTATCCCACAGCACCGAGTTTAGCGCTCTTATCATTTGCCTGCCTTTATTGACTCTGTTATTAATTTCCGTATCACTGGATCCATGCTTAGTTATTTCTGTACCAAGGTATTTGTATGTTGCAACACCCGAGATCTCCCCATTTTCCAGTCTTAGGTTTGTTATTTGTTTGGTTCCTATACTTAGGTACTCTGTTTTCTTCATGTTGATATGGAGACTCGCTTCTATATATAGATCTTGTAATTTCCTGAACATGTAATTTGAGTCGTCTTCATCCCCTGCTATTATGACCTGATCATCGGCAAAATATAGACTATAGAGCATATTCCCGTCGATATCTATTCCCATACTTCTGCATTGTCTTTGCCATTTTAGAAGACTTTGCTGTAGATATAATTTAAATAGAGTTGGTGAGAGTCCGCACCCTTGTCGTAAACCTTTATTTATATTTATGGGTTTTGTTACATTTCTTCCTATTTTAATTTGTATGCTATTGTTTTCATACAGTTTCATTGTTGCATTTATAAGCTGTTTGGGTATATTTGCATCTGTCATTACCTCCCATAATTTTAACAAGGGTACGCTGTCATAAGTTTTCTCTAAATCTATAAATGTCAGATGTGTTTCTTCTCCCACTTGAACTCTTTTTTCGCTGAGAATTTTTAGTGTAAATATATGGTCCATTGTCGATCTTCCTGCCCTAAATCCGGCTTGTTCTTCCGGAATAAGTTTTTCTATTTCTTCTTCTAGGAGTAACTTCAGTATTTTTGAATAGAGCCGCCCAATGGAGCATATTACAGATATACCCCTGTAGTTGTTTGGGTCTTTCCTGTTTCCTTTTTTATGAATGTATGTCATAAAGGCAGTTTTCCATTCCGAAGGCACATTTTCACCATTTATGCATCTTTCGAATAACGTTGTTAGCATTTCCATTAGCTTTTCCGATCCATGCTTAATAAGTTCCGGTGCAATGTTTCCCGGGCCCGAAGATTTTCTATTTTTTATTGTCGCAACTGCCTTCTTCACCGTTGATGTTTCAAGTGGTACTTTCTCTTTAAATTTCACTACTGGCCATTTACCTATAAATTTCGGTCTATCTTCTACCAACAGCCTTTCTGTATGCTTTTTTCATTCTTCTTCTGATATGCTACCTAGATGGGCTGAGTTACTTCCTGTTTGTTTAAGCGATCTTATAGTTTTCCATGCATCTGAAGATCTAGTTCCCCCTAAGTATTGGTCAACGTAATTGCATTTTTTTTCCCAAGCATTATTCTTTTTCTTTATCACTTCTTTCTTAACCTCTTTATCTAAATTTCTATATTCTTTGTAGCTGCAATCGTCCTTTGTACTAAGCCATTTTAAGTATAATTCCTTTTTATGCTTTATTTTTCTCTCTATTTCTTCGTCCCACCAGTATGGTTCCCGTCCTTGTTTTAAAATTTTTTTGGGCCTAGTGCTTCCATTGCCGCTTCTTTTATTGCTTGTTTGATATGTTCGTATTCATCTTCCGTACCTCTGCTCGTTTTCACTAATTTAGAGTCTAATCGTGTTTTATAGAGGTAGCTCGTGCTTTCATTTTCCAGACCTTCTAGATTAAAAGCTATGTTTTGTTCTTCTTTTCTGTTTTCTGTTTGTTGTTTTGGTTTATGGAATAGTGGATGTATTTGTATTTTTGCTTGAAGAAATTTGTGATCGGACCCACAATCTGCACTTCTTTTTACTCTAATATCTTGTACTGTAATATAGCTTTGCTGTTTCACTATGAGGTAATCTATAATAGTTTTTAATTTTTTTGTTTCTTGGTACCAGGTAAATTTATGGATGTCTTTGTGTTTAAAAAAGGTGTTTGCGATCTTTAGTTCGTATTCTTCACAGAGGTCGATTAGCCTGGAACCATTTTCATTTTTTGTTTGTTCACCCCACATACCTACTACTTTACTATTTATTTCACTTCCTACTCTTCCGTTAAAATCTCCAGCTAGCATGTACTCTTGTCCTTTAGGTATCTTATCTATTATCATTTTTAGCTGGCTTTGGTACTCATCTTTGATTTTTTTTGATCGCATCTTCATTTGGTGCGTATACCCCTATAATCATTAGTAGTCGTCCCTTAATTACCAATGTCACTGTTACTATTCTTTCATTATATTGTTCCCATGTTTTAATATTTTGTTTTAATGCCTTCTTTATTAGGATAGAGATTCCTGCTTTGGCCCTTTGATGCTTTTCCACACCGCTGTAGATGTGGATATATTCATCCATATATTCACTTCCTTTACCTTTCTTCTTAGTTTCGCTCAGTACCGCAATGTCTATTCCTTTACTTTTTAATTCTGTAATTATTTCTTGTTGTTTGTTTCGTATGCCTTGTACGTTCCAAATTCCAATATTCGTCGTCCTTTTCCGTAGCCGGTTTCGTCGGCTTCTTTTTCCATTCTGTCCGAGGCTATCACTGGGTTGTTTAGCGTTGCTTGTGTTTTTTCCGAGTGCAGGGGGGCTGGCCCTACGCCTCAACCTCCTTACTAGGAGGGCTAGTATTTTTTGTAGGGGTTTACTCCCTTAGCCAAGTTGTATCAGTTTTAAGGCGCCGGAATTTCGCCCTTCACCCTCTCCCGTTAGTTCCCTAACGGCCATCCATTGACCGCTCGGTATCCAGAGGTTACGCGGCATCATGCCTTCGAGGACGTGGGAGTAGGATTTCCCGATAGAGCTGACTCAGATGGTCTGAGCATGCCTCCTGGCAAAATCAGTGGACATTCTCTAGGTTTTATTCAGTATTCCTCTTGGCACGGATATACTGCCTAGCGTCCTTTATCGGGCTTAACCTCCCATATTCATATATATGTCGTGTATAATGGCTTATGTTTGCAAAATCAAGATAAAATAGCTGTTTTCAGCTTGCAAAAACATACAAAATGCTGTTTTCCAGTATTTAAAATGTCATATTTATGTTTATGTCGTGTATAATGGCTAATGTTGGTGAAATCAAGATAAAATTGCTGGTTTAAGCATGCAAAAGCATACAAAACACCGTTTTCAAGTATTTATACTGTCATATTCATGTATATGCCGTGTGTAAAGGCCTAATTTTTGCAAAATCAAGATAAAATAGCTGTTTTCAGCTTGCAAAAACATACAAAATGCTGTTTTCAAGTATTTAAACTGTCATATTCATGTTTCTGTCGTGTATAATGGCTAATGTTGGTGAAATTAAGATAAAATTGATATTTTATGCATGCAAAAGCATACAAAAACCGTTTTCAAGTATTTAAACTGTCATATTCATGAATATGTCGTGTGTAATGGCTTATGATTGCAAAATCAAGATAAAATAGCTGTTTTCAGCCAGCAAAAACATACAAAATGCTGTTTTCAATTATTTGAACTGTCATATCCTTGTTTGTGTCATGTATAATGGCCAATGTTGGTGAAATCATGATAAAATTGCTGTTTTTATTATGCAAAAGCATAAAAAACACCGTTTTCATGTATTTGAACTGTCATATTCGTGTATATGTCGTGTGTAATGGTTTATGTTTGCAAAATCAAAATAAAATAGCTGTTTTCAGCGTGAAAAAACATACAAAATGCTGTTTTCAAATATTTAAACTGTCATATTCATGTTTCTGTCGTATATATTGGCTAATGTTGGTGAAATCAAGATTGCTGTTTTAAGCATGCAAAAGCATACAAAACACCGTTTTCAAGTATTTAAACAGTTATATTCGTGTATATGTTGTGTGTATTGGCTTATGCTTGCAAAATCAAGATAAAATAGCTGTTTTCAGCCAGCAAATACATACAAAATGCTGTTTTCAAGTATTTAAACTGTCATATTCATGTATATGTCGTGTATAATGGCTTATGTTTGCAAAATCAAGATAAAATAGCTTTTTTCAGCTTGCAAAAACATACAAAATGCTGTTTTCAAGTATTTAAACAGTCATATTCATGTTTCTGTCGTGTATAATGGCTAATGTTGATGAAATCAAGATAAAATTGCTGTTTTAAGCATGCAAAAGCATACAAAACGTAGTTTTCAAGTATTTAAACTGTCATATTCATATATACGTCGTGTGTAATGCCTTATATTTGCAAAATCAAGATAAAATAGCTGTTTTTAGCTTGCAAAAACATACAAAATGCTGTTTTCAAGTATTTAAACTGTCATATTTATATTTCTGTCGTGTATAATGGCTAATGTTGGTGATATTAATATAAAATTGCTGTTTTAAGCACGCAAAAGCATACAAAACACCGTTTTCAATTATTTAAACTGTCATATTCATGTATATGCCGTGTGTAAAGGCTTATGTTTGCAAAAACATACAAATTGCTGTTTTTAAGTATTTTAACTGTCATATTTATGTTTCTGTCGTATATATTGGCTAATGTTGGTGAAATCAAGATAAAATAGCTGTTTTCAGCCAGCAAAAACATACCAAATGCTGTTTTCAAGTATTTAAATAAATATTCATGTATATGTCGTGTGTAATAGCTTATGTTTGCAAAATCAAGATAAAATAGCTGTTTTCAGCTTGCAAAAACATGCAAAATGCTGTTTTCAAGTATATAAACTGTCATATTCATGTTTCTGTGGTGCATAATGGCTAATGTTGGTGAAATCAAGAAAAAATTTCTGTTTTAAGCATGCAAAAGCATACAAAACGTCGTTTTCAAGTATTTAAACTGTCATATTCATGTATATGTCGTATGTAATGGCTTATGTTTGCAAAATCAAGATAAAAAATTTGTTTTCAGCTGGCAAAAGCATACAAAAGGCTGTTTTCAAGTATTTAAACTGTCATATTTATGTTTCTGTCGTGTATAATTGCTAATGTTAGTGATATCAAGATAAAATTGCTGTTTTAAGCATGCAAAAGCATACAAAAAGCCGATTTCAAGTATTTAAACTGTCATATTCATGTATATGTCGTGTGTAATGCCTTATATTTGCAAAATCAAGATAAAATAGCTGTTTTCAGCTTGCATTAACATACAAAATGCTGTTTTCGGGTATTTAAACTGTCATATTCATGCTTGTGTCATGTATAATGGCCAATGTTGGTGAAATCAATATAAAATTGCTGTTTTAGGCATGCAAAAGCATACAAAAACCGTTTTCAAGTATTTAAACTGTCATATTCATGTATATGTCGTGTGTAATGGCTTATATTTGCAAAATCTAGATAAAATAGCTGTTTTCAGCTTGCAAAACATAAAAAATGCTGTTTTCAAGTATTTAAACTGTCATATTCATGTTTCTGTCGTGTATAATGGCTAATGTTGGTGAAATTAAGATAAAATTGTTATTTTAAGCATGCAAAAGCATACAAAAACCGTTTTCAAGTATTTAAACTGTCATATTCATGAATATGTCGTGTGTAATGGCTTATGATTGCAAAATCAAGATAAAATAGCTGTTTTCAGCTTGCAAAAGCATACAAAATGCTGTTTTCAATTATTTGAACTGTCATATCCATGTTTGTGTCATGTATAATGGCCAATGTTGGTGAAATCATGATAAAATTGCTGTTTTAAGCATGCAAAAGCATACAATACACGGTTTTGAAGTATTTAAACTGTTATATTCATGTATATGTCGTGTGTAAGGGCTAATGTTGCAAAATCAAGATAAAATATCTGTTTTCAGCTTGCAAAAACATACAAAATGCTGTTTTCAAGTATGTAAACTGTCGTAATCATGTTTCTGTCGTATATAATGGCTAATGTTGGTGAAATCAAGATAAAATTGCTGTTTTTAGCATGCAAAAGCATAAAAAACACCGTTTTCATGTATTTAAACTGTCATATTCGTGTATATGTCGTATGTAATGGCTTATGTTTGCAAAATCAAGATAAAAAATCTGTTTTCAGCTGGCAAAAGCATACAAAAGGCTGTTTTCAGGTATTTAAACTGTCATATTTATGTTTCTGTCGTGTATAATTGCTAATGTTAGTGATATCAAGATAAAATTGCTGTTTTAAGCATGCAAAAGCATACAAAACGCCGATTTCAAGTATTTAAACTGTCATATTCATGTATATGTCGTGTGTAATGCCTTATATTTGCAAAATCAAGATAAAATAGCTGTTTTCAGCTTGCATTAACATACAAAATGCTGTTTTCAGGTATTTAAACTGTCATATTCATGTTTGTGTCATGTATAATGGCCAATGTTGGTGAAATCAATATAAAATTGCTGTTTTAGGCATGCAAAAGCATACAAAACACCGTTTTCAAGTATTTAAACTGTCATATTCATGTATATGTCGTGTGTAATGGCTTATATTTGCAAAATCTAGATAAAATAGCTGTTTTCAGCTTGCAAAACATAAAAAATGCTGTTTTCAAGTATTTAAACTGTCATATTCATGTTTCTGTCGTGTATAATGGCTAATGTTGGTGAAATTAAGATAAAATTGTTATTTTAAGCATGCAAAAGCATACAAAAACCGTTTTCAAGTATTTAAACTGTCATATTCATGAATATGTCGTGTGTAATGGCTTATGATTGCAAAATCAAGATAAAATAGCTGTTTTCAGCATGCAAAAGCATACAAAATGCTGTTTTCAATTATTTGAACTGTCATATCCATGTTTGTGTCATGTATAATGGCCAATGTTGGTGAAATCATGATAAAATTGCTGTTTTAAGCATGCAAAAGCATACAATACACGGTTTTGAAGTATTTAAACTGTTATATTCATGTATATGTCGTGTGTAAGGGCTAATGTTGCAAAATCAAGATAAAATATCTGTTTTCAGCTTGCAAAAACATACAAAATGCTGTTTTCAAGTATGTAAACTGTCGTAATCATGTTTCTGTCGTGTATAATGGCTAATGTTGGTGAAATCAAGATAAAATTGCTGTTTTTAGCATGCAAAAGCATAAAAAACACCGTTTTCATGTATTTAAACTGTCATATTCGTGTATATGTCGTATGTAATGGCTTATGTTTGCAAAATCAAGATAAAAAATCTGTTTTCAGCTGGCAAAAGCATACAAAAGGCTGTTTTCAGGTATTTAAACTGTCATATTTATGTTTCTGTCGTGTATAATTGCTAATGTTAGTGATATCAAGATAAAATTGCTGTTTTAAGCATGCAAAAGCATACAAAACGCCGATTTCAAGTATTTAAACTGTCATATTCATGTATATGTCGTGTGTAATGCCTTATATTTGCAAAATCAAGATAAAATAGCTGTTTTCAGCTTGCATTAACATACAAAATGCTGTTTTCAGGTATTTAAACTGTCATATTCATGTTTGTGTCATGTATAATGGCCAATGTTGGTGAAATCAATATAAAATTGCTGTTTTAGGCATGCAAAAGCATACAAAACACCGTTTTCAAGTATTTAAACTGTCATATTCATGTATATGTCGTGTGTAATGGCTTATATTTGCAAAATCTAGATAAAATAGCTGTTTTCAGCTTGCAAAACATAAAAAATGCTGTTTTCAAGTATTTAAACTGTCATATTCATGTTTCTGTCGTGTATAATGGCTAATGTTGGTGAAATTAAGATAAAATTGTTATTTTAAGCATGCAAAAGCATACAAAAACCGTTTTCAAGTATTTAAACTGTCATATTCATGAATATGTCGTGTGTAATGGCTTATGATTGCAAAATCAAGATAAAATAGCTGTTTTCAGCTTGCAAAAGCATACAAAATGCTGTTTTCAATTATTTGAACTGTCATATCCATGTTTGTGTCATGTATAATGGCCAATGTTGGTGAAATCATGATAAAATTGCTGTTTTAAGCATGCAAAAGCATACAATACACGGTTTTCAAGTATTTAAACTGTTATATTCATGTATATGTCGTGTGTAAGGGCTAATGTTGCAAAATCAAGATAAAATATCTGTTTTCAGCTTGCAAAAACATACAAAATGCTGTTTTCAAGTATGTAAACTGTCGTAATCATGTTTCTGTCGTGTATAATGGCTAATGTTGGTGAAATCAAGATAAAATTGCTGTTTTTAGCATGCAAAAGCATAAAAAACACCGTTTTCATGTATTTAAACTGTCATATTCGTGTATATGTCGTGTGTAATGGTTTATGTTTGCAAAATCAAAATAAAATAGCTGTTTTGAGCTTGCGAAAACATACAAAATGCTGTTTTCAAGTATTTAAACTGTCATATTCATGTTTTTGTCGTGTATAATGGCTATAATGGCTAATGTTGGTGAAATCAAGATAAAATTGCTGTTTTAAGCATGCAAAAGCATACAAAACACCGTTTTCAAGTATTTATACTGTCATATTCATGTATAAGCCGTGTGTAAAGGCTTATGTTTGCAAAATCAAGATAAAATAGCTGTTTTCAGCTTGCAAAAACATACAAAATGCTGTTTTCAAGTATTTAAACTGTCATATTAAAGTTTATGTCTTGTATAATGGCTAATATTGGTGAAATCAAGATAAAATTGCTGTTTTAAGCATGCAAAAGCATATAAACCACCGTTTTCAAGTATTTATATTGTCATATTCATGTATATGCCGTGTGTAAAGGCTTATGTTTGCAAAATCAAGATAAAATAGCTGTTTTCAGCTTGCAAAAACATACAAAATGCTGTTTTCAAGTATTTAAACTGTCATATTCATGATTCTGTCGTGTATAATGGGTAATGTTGGTGAAATTAAGATAAAATTGCTATTTTAAGCATGCAAAAGCATACAAAACACCGTTTTCAAGTATTTAATCTGTCATATTCATGAATATGTCGTGTGTAATGGCTTATGTTTGCAAAATTAAGATAAAATAGCTGTTTTCAGCTTGCAAAAACATACAAAATGCTGTTTTTAAGTATTTAAACTGTCATATTCATGTTTCTGTCGTGTATAATGGCTAATGATGGTGAAATTAAGATAAATTTGCTATTTTAAGCATGCAAAAGCATACAAAACACCGTTTCCAAGTATTTAAACTGTCATATTCATGAATATGTCGTGTGTAATGGCTTATGTTTGCAAAATCAAGATAATATAGCTGTTTTCAGCTTGCAAAAACATACAAAATGCTGTTTTCAAGTATTTAAACTGTCATATTTATGTTTATGTCGTGTATAATGGCTAATATTTGTGAAATCAAGATAAAATTGCTGTTTTAAGCATGCAAAAGCATACAAAACACCGTTTTCAAGTATTTATATTGTCATATTCATGTATATGCCGTGTGCAAAGGCTTATGTTTGCAAAATCAAGATAATATAGCTGTTTTAAGCTTGCAAAAACATACAAAATGCTGTTTTCAAGTATTTAAACTGTCATATTCTTGTTTCTGTCGTGTATAATGGCTAATGTTGGTGAAATTAAGATAAAATTGCTATTTTAAGCATGCAAAAGCATTCAAAACACCGTTTTCAAGTATTTGAACTGTCATATTCATGAATATGTCGTGTGTAATGGCTTATGTTTGCAAAATCAAAATAAAATAGCTGTTTCAGCGTGCAAAAACATACAAAATGCTGTTTTCAAATATTTAAACTGTCATATTCATGTTTCTGTCGTATATAATGGCTAATGTTGGTGAAATCAAGATAAAATTGCTGTTTTAAGCATGCAAAAGCATACAAAACACCGTTTTCAAGTATTTAAACAGTCATATTCGTGTATATGTCGTGTGTAATGGCTTATGTTTGCAAAATCAAGATAAAATAGCTGTTTTCAGCTTGCAAAAACATACAAAATGCTATTTTCAAGTATTTGAACTGTCATATTCATGTTTTTGTCGTGTATAATGGCTAATGTTGGCGAAATCAAGTTAAAATTGCTGTTTTAAGCATGCAAAAGCATACAAAATACCGTTTTCAAGTATTTAAACGGTCATATTCATGTATATGTCGTGTGTAAGGGCTAATGTTGCAAAATCAAGATAAAATATCTGTTTTCAGCTTGCAAAAACATACAAAATGCTGTTTTCAAGTATTCAAACTGTCATATTCATGTTTCTGTCGTATATAATGGCTAATGTTGGTGAAATCAAGATAAAATTGCTGTTTTTAGCATGCAAAAGCATAAAAAACACCGTTTTCATGTATTTAAACTGTCATATTCGTGTATATGTCGTGTGTAATGGTTTATGTTTGCAAAATCAAAATAAAATAGCTGTTTTGAGCTTGCGAAAACATACAAAATGCTGTTTTCAAGTATTTAAACTGTCATATTCATGTTTTTGTCGTGTATAATGGCTATAATGGCTAATGTTGGTGAAATCAAGATAAAATTGCTGTTTTAAGCATGCAAAAGCATACAAAACCCCGTTTTCAAGTATTTATACTGTCATATTCATGTATAAGCCGTGTGTAAAGGCTTATGTTTGCAAAATCAAGATAAAATAGCTGTTTTCAGCTTGCAAAAACATACAAAATGTTGTTTTCAAGTATTTAAACTGTCATATTTAAGTTTATGTCTTGTATAATAGCTAATATTGGTGAAATCAAGATAAAATTGCTGTTTTAAGCATGCAAAAGCATATAAACCACCGTTTTCAAGTATTTATATTGTCATATTCATGTATATGCCGTGTGTAAAGGCTTATGTTTGCAAAATCAAGATAAAATAGCTGTTTTCAGCTTGCAAAAACATACAAAATGCTGTTTTCAAGTATTTGAACTGTCATATTCATGTTTTTGTCGTGTATAATGGCTAATGTTGGCGAAATCAAGTTAAAATTGCTGTTTTAAGCATGCAAAAGCATACAAAATACCGTTTTCAAGTATTTAAACGGTCATATTCATGTATATGTCGTGTGTAAGGGCTAATGTTGCAAAATCAAGATAAAATATCTGTTTTCAGCTTGCAAAAACATACAAAATGCTGTTTTCAAGTATTTAAACTGTCATATTCATGTTTCTGTCGTATATAATGGCTAATGTTGGTGAAATCAAGATAAAATTGCTGTTTTAAGCATGCAAAAGCATACAAAACACCGTTTTCAAGTATTTAAACAGTCTTATTCGTGTATATGTCGTGTGTATTGGCTTATGTTTGCAAAATCAAGATAAAATAGCTGTTTTCAGCAAGCAAAAACATACAAAATGCTGTTTTCAAGTATTTAAACTGTCTTATTTATGTATATGTCGTGTATAATGGCTTATGTTTGCAAAATCAAGATAAAATAGCTGTTTTCAGCTTGCAAAAACATACAAAATGCTGTTTTCAAGTATTTAAACTGTCATATTCATGTTTTTGTCGTGTATAATGGCTATAATGGCTAATGTTGGTGAAATCAAGATAAAATTGCTGTTTTAAGCATGCAAAAGCATACAAAACACCGTTTTCAAGTATTTATACTGTCATATTCATGTATAAGCCGTGTGTAAAGGCTTATGTTTGCAAAATCAAGATAAAATAGCTGTTTTCAGCTTGCAAAAACATACAAAATGCTGTTTTCAAGTATTTAAACTGTCATATTTAAGTTTATGTCTTGTATAATGGCTAATATTGGTGAAATCAAGATAAAATTGCTGTTTTAAGCATGCAAAAGCATATAAACCACCGTTTTCAAGTATTTATATTGTCATATTCATGTATATGCCGTGTGTAAAGGCTTATGTTTGCAAAATCAAGATAAAATAGCTGTTTTCAGCTTGCAAAAACATACAAAATGCTGTTTTCAAGTATTTAAACTGTCATATTCATGTTTCTGTCGTGTATAATGGGTAATGTTGGTGAAATTAAGATAAAATTGCTATTTTAAGCATGCAAAAGCATACAAAACACCGTTTTCAAGTATTTAATCTGTCATATTCATGAATATGTCGTGTGTAATGGCTTATGTTTGCAAAATTAAGATAAAATAGCTGTTTTCAGCTTGCAAAAACATACAAAATGCTGTTTTCAAGTATTTAAACTGTCATATTCATGTTTCTGTCGTGTATAATGGCTAATGATGGTGAAATTAAGATAAATTTGCTATTTTAAGCATGCAAAAGCATACAAAACACTGTTTCCAAGTATTTAAACTGTCATATTCATGAATATGTCGTGTGTAATGGCTTATGTTTGCAAAATCAAGATAATATAGCTGTTTTCAGCTTGCAAAAACATACAAAATGCTGTTTTCAAGTATTTAAACTGTCATATTTATGTTTATGTCGTGTATAATGGTTAATATTTGTGAAATCAAGATAAAATTGCTGTTTTAAGCATGCAAAAGCATACAAAACACCGTTTTCAAGTATTTATATTGTCATATTCATGTATATGCCGTGTGCAAAGGCTTATGTTTGCAAAATCAAGATAAAATAGCTGTTTTAAGCTTGCAAAAACATACAAAATGCTGTTTTCAAGTATTTAAACTGTCATATTCATGTTTCTGTCGTATATAATGGCTAATGTTGGTGAAATCAAGATAAAATTGCAGTTTTAAGCATGCAAAAGCATACAAAACACCGTTTTCAAGTATTTAAACAGTCATATTCGTGTATATGTCGTGTGTAATGGCTTATGTTTGCAAAATCAAGATAAAATAGCTGTTTTCAGCTTGAAAAAACATACAAAATGCTGTTTTCAAGTATTTGAACTGTCATATTCATGTTTTTGTCGTGTATAATGGCTAATGTTGGCGAAATCAAGTTAAAATTGCTGTTTTAAGCATGCAAAAGCATACAAAACACCGTTTTCAAGTATTTAAACTGTCATATTCATGTATATGTCGTATGTATTGGATTATATTTGCAAAATCTAGATAAAATAGCTGTTTTGAGCTTGCGAAAACATACAAAATGCTGTTTTCAAGTATTTAAACAGTCATATTTATGTTTCTGTCGTGTATAATGGCTAATGTTGGTGATATCAAGATAAAATTGCTGTTTCAAGCACGCAAAAGCATACAAAACACCGTTTTCAACTATTTAAACTGTCATATTCATGTTTATGTCGTGTGTATTGGATTATATTTGCAAAATCTAGATAAAATAGCTGTTTTGAGCTTGCGAAAACATACAAAATGCTGTTTTCAAGTATTTAAACTGTCGTATTCATGTTTCTGTCGTGTACAATGGCTAATGTTGGTGAAATCAAGATAAAATTGCTGTTTTAATCATGCAAAAGCATAAAAAACACCGTTTTCATGTATTTAAACTGTCATATTCGTGTATATTTATTTATTTATTATTAACAGCCGCTCAACAGGTTACAGAGACTGTAACCCAATTACTGAGGGCTGGAGAACAATACATTGAATACAACAGTTTCAACATAACAATAAAGAAAGAGAACAAAAACATATACATAATTTTCACATACCAGAGAAATAAGTAATTAAACTATTTTTAAATCTATACAGACTATAATAAAACAAATCAATGTCTGTGTTCGAAATATAGTTGTTAAAAATCTGACACATTCTTCTGACAGGCGCTCTTAGTTCATAGTTCGTTGCCGTAAATGATAATTTAAATGTATATTTTGCACTGACCGATCTAATTTGAGAACGTGGTACGGCAAAGTCTATATTTTCCAAAGCTGGAGCATCATTAATGTGGCCATGAATAAGTTTATATAAATAGAGACAGGACAGAATATTTCGTCGATTCTCAAGAGTTAACATATTTAAATCTTGTAAAGAGCTGGAGTAACTGTACGTGTAACAATTGAAAGAATTAAAAAATTTCCGTGCACAGAACCTAACAAACTTTCTCTGGATTCGTTCAATTTCATCACTTTGATTACTATACAAAGGATTCCAGACCACAAGACAATACTCAAGCTTAGAGCGTACAAACGAGTAGTATAAGGATCTGATTGTCGTTATATTAGTGAAATGTGAAGAATTTCTGATAATAAAACCTAAAATTTTGTAAGAAGTTGTGACTAAAAAGTCAATATATAGTGAAAATGTTAGTTTTGGATCAAAAATGACACCCATATCCTTACACTGCGTAACCCTAACCAAGGGTAAACTATCCATATTATAAATATAAATAACTGGATTTAGTTTCATAGAATATGTCATTATTTTACATTTCTTAATGTTAAAAAATAATTGTGAGATAACAGACCATTTATGGAGATTGTCAATATCAGACTGTAGAAGCAAAAAGTCATGATGACAATTTATAATTTTAAACAATTTCAAGTCAGCTGCATATAACAACAGTTCCGAGTGTTTAACATAGGTAGTAATGTCATTTATAAAAAGTATAAAAAATAACGGACCGAGATTAGATCCTTGAGGAACACCAGAGGAAGGCATGAAATATTTTGATTTACAGTTATTGTAATAAACGTAATTCTGTCGATTTTTAATGTAAGATTCGAAAAAACTAATCAGAGCAGGCGAGAAGCTGAATTGATGCTGAAGTTTGTAGAGCAAAATATCATGATTTACCTTGTCGAATGCCTTAGCAAAGTCAGTGTAAATTACATCCACTTGAGTATTTTTATTCATAGATTTGGTAATATATTCCTTAAAATTCACTAAATTAGTACACGTAGAATTTCCACTGACGAAGCCATGCTGGTAGGGGGTGATGGATCTAATGACATGACTGTACATGTATTTGTAAAGAATTTTTTCAAAACATTTTGTTATATTAGATAGTATGCAAATAGGTCTGTAATTTTCTACATTGTGGGCATCACCGGATTTAAGAATAGGAAAAACAACGGATTTTTTTAGAAGATCAGGAAAAGTGTTGGTTCTAAGAGACATGTTGAAAATAATAAATAGAGGTTCAATAAATATATTACGACAACCCTTTAGTATAAATGCCGGGAAATTATCAGGACCAGGAGAAGAGGAAACCTTGAGCTTATTTATAGCGTATTTAATATCATCCCTTGTTACTGATTTAATATTAAGCTGATCAAGAGTTACTGAGTCAGATGAGATGCTGGAGAAGTCAATGCATTGATTGTTAGAAGAGTAAACACTACCAAAATAGTCAGCAAAGCCTTGTGCAATGGATGTTGATGATTGTAGTTGAATGTCTTTCAGATACATGTTACCAGGAATTCGTGTAGTTTGCTTCATTTTATTTACGTATGACCAGAAAAATTTTGGTTCACCAACAAATTTATTTCCAACATCACATATATAGTTGCGATAAGCAATTTTAATATCTGTTTTTAATTTAGATCTCAATGCTTTAAATTCGTTGTAATAATAATCATTACCATATATCTTGTAAAGTTTGTGAGCTTTAGCTTTGAGTGTAATATTATTAATAATTTGTGTTGTAAACCAAGGTGGATAATGCGAATTTTTTTTACGGGTTCTAGGCACACATCTCTGAAAGACATTGTCAAGCAGAGCATAAAACTCTGATAGAGCTTCATTGACATCATTGCATGACTTCATAGTATTCCAATCTGTCTCATTTAATAATGAATACATTATTTCAAAGTCCGCTAGACGGAAATTATAATACCTATTATTATTAAATGTAGAATTGAGAGTAGCATGAGTTACAGAGTTTACGTTAATATTAAGTGAAGGATGATAATTATCTTCGCGTACTAAAGGAATATCATCATGGGATACAGTACAATTTAAGTTGGATACTACAACATCAAGGAGACGATTATCAGAATTGAGGATTTTATTATATTGTGATCCACCAAGAAAATTAAAGAAATTATTAAAACGGGCTATGTGATTATTGGTAAATTTAGAATTATAATAATGAACTAGATCAGTGATATTTAGATCCCCCACTAAGATAGAATCATTATTAAACAAGGCTCCAGATGATTCAAGACAGTCGTAGATCAAGTCTTGCTGTGGAGGGGAATAAATAACTACAACAATTAGACTTTTCCCCGTGTTTAAATGAACTTTTACACAAATAATATCAGCGACAGAATTAATATGTAAATCATGTTTTACAAGTGAGGATTTATGCTTAGTGTGGACAGCACACAAGACACCGCCACCACGAGATTTGCCTACTCTGGCATTATCCCGGTCTTTTCTATAAATTGAATAATTATTACTATCTAGAACTTGATTGATTGAGCCATGTTTCTGTAATTAGAATTAAATCATAATTACCTATAAGACTGTTAGTGTAAACATCTGTTAATTTAGAATTTAAACCCCTAGCATTCTGATAGTAAATATCCATAAATGTATTGAAAAAAACGAACACAGCAAATTGAGGGAGAATAAACAAAGTTTCTTAATTAAACCGTTAAAGACTAAATATATGCAGGTTCAAAGTACAATGAATAAAGAAAAATATAAAGTACGATCGATTCACTGTTTACATTCGATCGAGTATAAAGTGTTGAAATTTAACAGCTGACAAATATAAGAAATATAAAATTATAGTGCGTTACAAATAGAGAACATAGTGCTATAATGAAAACCGAGAGACAGTGATACTGTACAAATTACAAATTATCCAAGTATAACTTGTCAAATATTGTAACCTATTTTACAACATTATTAGATTTATAAAATATATTGCCGTCGACAGTCCAGACATTACGGGAGCCAAACTTTTTGCTGATACTTTTAAAGCAGTCAAGGCGCTTCTTGGTAAGATCTTCTTTAACAGAAAAATCTGTGCCTTTTAGATGTTTTTTATTTTTTAGTATGATGCTTCGCGTTTTGTAAGACGTAAATTTGACAATAATTGGGCGAGGACGTTGACGATCAAGCACAGACTTATCACTAGCACTAGGTCGATGCACTTTCCCAACACGGTGACAACGATCAATATTTTCTGGAAGGACATCGATTGAAAGTTTGTCTTTAAATATTTCACAAACCTTGAGTTCGGCATCTTCAGATGGATCTTCAGGAACACCAAACACACGGATGCAATTCCTTCTTGAGTACTGCTCCAAGTTGTCGATTTCAGCTTCAAGTTGTAGATTTTTGGTGTTAAGATCATTGATGATGGCTTGGTATTTCATCTTTTGTTCTCCAATTTGACGTTGAGTCTCGTGAAGATTTCATCGGCCAATTTGGTGATGAAGTTATCATCACTGAGAAGTTTACTCATAACATCGGTAGTATGGCGACTCATGATTAAAATAATGATAAGATGTAAAAACCGTAGCACAAGTAAGTATGATTTTGGCACTAAAATACTAATTTAGTATATTTTGGCACTACGAGAATAGAAATTCAGAGCAGCTGAAAAAATGCACGTCTACTCACGTTGAAACATTACTACCAATTATGTATATGTCGTGTGTAATGGCTTATGTTTGCAAAATCAAGATAAAATAGGTGTTTTCAGCTTGCAAAAACATACAAAATGCTGTTTTCAAGTATTTAAATTGTCATATTTATGTTTCTGTCGTGTATAATGGCTAATGTTGGTGAAATCAAGATAAAATTGCTGTTTTAAGCATGCAAAAGCATACAGAACACCGTTTTCAAGTATTTAAACTGTCATATTCATGTATATGTCGTATGTAATGGCTTTTGTTTGAAAAATCAAGTTAAATAACTGATTTCAGCTTGCGAAAACATACAGAACGCTGTTTTCAAGTATATAATCTGTCATATTCATGTTTCTGTCATGTGTAATGGCTAATGTTGGTGAAATCAAGATAAAATTGCTGTTTTAAAGCATGCAATAGCACACAAAACACGGTTTTCAAGTATTTATACTGTCATATTCATGTATATGCCGTGTGTAAAGGCTTATGTTTGCAAAATCAAGATAAAATTGCTGTTTTCCGCTTGCAAAAACATACAAAATTCTGTTTTCAAGTATTTAAACTGTCATATTCATGTTTCTGTCATGTATAATGGCTAATGTTGGTGGAATCAAGATAAAATTACTGTCCTAAATATGCAAAAGCATACAAAACGCCGATTTCAAGTATTTAAACTGTCATATTCATGTATATGTCGTGTGTAATGGCTTATGTTTGCAAAATCAAGATAAAATAGCTGTTTTCAGCTCGCAAAAACATACAAAACGCTGTTTTCAAGTATTTAAACTGTCATATTTATGTTTCTGTCGTGTATAATGGCTAATGTTGGTGATATCAAGATAAAATTGCTGTTTTTAGCATGCAAAAGCATACAAAACACCGTTTTCAAGTATTTAAACTGTCATATTCATGTATATGTCGTGTGTAATGGCTTATGTTTGCAAAATATAGATAAAATAGCTGTTTTCAGCTTGCAAAAACATACAAAATGCTGTTTTCAAGTATTTCAACTGTCATATTCATGTTTTTGTCGTGTATAGTGTCTAACGTTGGTGAAATCAAGATAAATTGCTGTTTTAAGCATGCAAAAGCATACAAAACGCCATTTTCAAGTATTTAAACTATCACATTCATTTATATGTCGCGTGTAATGGCTTATGTTTGCAAAATCAAGATATAATAGCTGTTTTCAGCTTGCATTAACATACAAAATGCTGATTCAGGTATTTAGACTGTCATATTCATGTTTGTGTCATGTATAATGGCCAATGTTGGTAAAATCAAGATAAAATTGCTGTTTTAAGCATGCCAAAGCATACAAAACACCGTTTACAAGTATTCAAACTGTCATAAAATAAATAAATAAATAAATAAATATATCATCACGCCTTTAACCCATTGTGGGTGTGGCACTCTGCTTACGCAGATCTTGGTAAGTGATATATTTTATCGTATGAAGTGCGGTTACCAGCCGTCAAATCAAAGCCCCCAAAGATGTTAGTGGAGGGGAACCACAGAGGTAAATTTAAAATTGTAACAGTCGGCGGTGGGATTCGAACTGAGGATCTCACGATCCACAGACCGACATGTTACCACGGAGCTATTTACCCCATAGTCATATATATGTCGTGTGTAATGGCTAATGTTGCAAAATCAAGATAAAATAGCTGTTTTCAACTTGCAAAAACATACAAAATGCTGTTTTCAAGTATTTAAACTGTCATATTCATGTTTCTGTCGTGTATAATGGCTAATGTTGGTGAAATCAACATAAAATTGCTGTTTTAAAGCATGCAAAAGCATACAAAACACCGTTTTCAAGTATTTATACTGTCATATTCATGTATATGTCGTATGTAATGGCTTATGTTTGTAAAATCAAGATAAAATAGCTATTTTCAGCTTGCAAAAAGATACAAAATGCTGTTTTCAAGTATATAAATTGTCAAATTCCTGTTTCTGTCGTGTATAATGTCTAATGTTGGTGATATCAAGATAAAATTGCAGTTTCAAGCACGCAAAAGCATAAAAAACACCGTTTTCAAGTATTTAAACTGTCATATTCATGTATATGTCGTGTGTATTGGCTTATATTTGCAAAATCAATATAAAATAGCTGTTTTCAGCTTGCAAAAACATACAAAATGCTGTTTTCAAGTACTTAAACTGTCATATTCATGTATATGTCGTGTGTATTGGCTTATATTTGCAAAATCAATATAAAATAGCTGTTTTCAGCTTGCAAAAACATACAAAATGCTGTTTTCAAGTACTTAAACTGTCATATTCATGTTTCTGTCGTGTATAATGTCTAATGTTGGTGAAATCAAGATAAAATTGCTGTTTTAAGCATGCAAAAGCATACAAAACACCGTTTTCAAGTATTTAAACTGTCATATTCATGAATATTTCGTGTGTATTGGCTTATGTTTGCAAAATCAAGATAATATAGTTGTTTTCAGCTTTCAAAAACATACAATATGCTGTTTTCAAGTATTTAAACTGTCATATTTATGTTTATGTCGTGTATAATGGCTAATGTTGGTGAAAT